>JASDQU010504056.1:83274-94253 GCA_032191745.1 Picea mariana
TAAAATATATGTGGGTATTCCTCCCACACTAAATCCTATGTTTCCCATGAATCTTCATTAGGGTTGTAGAGGGTACATTGGGCATTTACTTACCCTACCACTCTATTTGGAAGAAACAAGACCTATTGGTCTAGGGTGAAAACTTGTTGTACCTACATTTCTCATTTTGGTTCCATCTAAATAAAATCCTAATCAACAACATGGTTAGGACTACATACATACCTTTTTAATAGTTATACATGAAATTCATTATGAGGTTTTATGCTAGAAAGTAATGAAAGCTCATATGCAACATGCACTATCCTAGCTAATATCTCAAAAGCTCCACAATATATAGTTGGAAATTTAGGACAATTTCACAACTTCAAGGATCTCTTCTTTGGTCGGAGTTTCAATTATATAGGATCCCCAACCTTAAAATCTCTTGGTATTTTTCTTTTGTCTACATGAGTCTTTTTCCTACCCCATTTTTTCTTCACAATTTTCTTGATATTAACCATCCACTTTTCCATTTCTTTGAGCAAATTTGGGCCCAAGTGATACTATGTTTGTTGGTTGTCCCAATTAAATAAAGTATTATAACTTATACCATAAAAATATTAAAATGGACTCATCTCCAAATAAGCATGATACTCATTATTATATGTAAACTTTACTAAATACGAGTAATCCTCCTGCTTGTATGGATTGTCCACCACATACATTATTAACATATCCCAATCACTTGATTAAATATCTCTCTGTCCACCCATTTACATGTGAATTATATAATATAATTAAGTCAAGACTTGATACAAATACTTTGAACAACCCTTACCAAAAGTTGTAAGTAAACTTTCGACCTCTATATGAAACAATTACCTTAGGTATCTTATGAAACCTAACAATATCTTTTATGTAATTTTTTTGTCATATTATCTACCTTATGATTCTACTTAATTGAAATAAAGTGATAGAATTTTTTTAGGTTGTCCACCACTACCATGATTGAGTCATGTTTCTTTGTTGTCTTGGGTGGTTTAGTGATAAAATCAATGGTCACCACTTCCCATTTCTGCCTAGGTATTGGAAATGGCTAGCAATCCTACTAGATATATGTGTTCAACCTTTACTCTCTAACATTCCATACATCTAGCTATATACTCATCAATTTCTTTCTTTGTTATTGGAAAAAAATATTGAATTCTTATTGTTTCAATTGTCTTTTGGTATCCAATATGTCTAGCATATGGAACATGATGAACCTCATACATTACACGTTTCCTTAATTTACTAGAGTCTAGAACATAAAATGCATAATAATTCCATCATCTTTGAACTTACAATATTCATATTTCTACTGTACATTTTCCTACTATAATCATTCCTTAACTAGGAGATAATGCTCATATAAGATAACAACCTCAAGAATTATATTTCTCAAATATGATCTACACATGCTAATGGTTGTAATATGTAGTGAAAGTGTCCTTCTATTGAGTGCGTTAGAAACCTTTTTCTCTTTACTATTAATATGTTTGATATCAAAGTCGAATTCACAAAGAAATTCCAACCATATTGTCTACCTGGCATTCAAACTATGTATTTCAAATCTATACTTCAAACCACTAAATTATATTCTTAAATTGATTTTTCTCCCCATTAGATAGTGTCTTGACATCTTAATTGTCTGCATAACAGAATCAAACTATAAATTACATGTGACATAAGTATTCTTATTCTCCTTAATCTTTTGGATTCATAAATAACCATATACCCATCCTAAGTAATATTTCCACCAATTCCCTCATTTCAATAATCTACACATAAGACAAAATCTTCACTTGGATCAATAATATTTATAATGGTTTCACTAGTGAGTAGTTTCTTTAACTACTAGAAACTTTCCTCATAATATCATATCCACTCAAATTGAACTCCTTTCTTTTGCAATGATGTAATTAGATGTGTAATTTTAGAGAATCCTTGTATGAACCTTCTATAATATCCAACAAGTCCCATGAATGACCTTACCTGTAATATGTTCATAGGTATATGGCATCCTAGTATAGCTTCAATCTTCTATGGATCTACTATTATTTCTTCCTTATAAATGATGCATTGCAAATAATTAATCTCCCTTTGATAAAAGAAACACTTACTTAACTTATCATAAAGTTGATTCTCTCTTAGTACTTGCAGTACAAGTTCATTAAGTATTCCTCATGCTCATTTTATGATTTTGAGTAAATAATAATTTCATCAAGAAACAAAATGAAAAACTTGTCGAAATATTGTCAAAAGATTCCATTCATCAAGAACATGAAAGCAGTTGGTGCATTTGTCACAACAAATTGTGGCACTACAAAATCATAGTGTCCATATATAGTTTAGAAAGTGACCTTACTTCTATGTTCATCCTTCATCCTTACTTTATTATATCTTGACCTCAAGTATATATTTGAAGGTAATCTTTCTTCTCTCAGTTGATCAAATAATTCATTAGTTCTAGGTTATGGATATTTATTAATAATATTTCTCTTGTTCATATATCTAAAATCAATGCACAACCTCAAATATCTATTCTTCTTCTTCACAAAATGTTTTGGTTATTTCAAAGGATATACACTTGGGTGCATATACCCTTTTTTTAATAGTTTTTCCAACTTCATGTATAACTCCTTCAATTCTGGTGTACTCATTCTAAATGGATTCTTAGATACTAAATCAAATATTATCACTAAATTAATAGATAAATCGATGTCTCATTTAGGTATCAACCTAGAAACCTCTTCAAACAAATTCGAAAAATCTTATAGTACTCGAAAGTTCTAAAGACTTAGGCCTTTATATTTTGTTATCTCTTCCACATAATTCCATACAATTGATACCCTTTTCTAAAACATCTCTTCAACTACAAATCTTAAATCTCCCTTATGGAAATAAGCCTTGGAATTCCTTTCACTGTGATTTGTTCTGCTTCTTCACCCAAACAAGTTGATGTCTTATTATGAAAATCTATAACGTCATGGCATGCATCTAACCAATATGTCCCAATGAGGACATCATAAGAACCAAGGGGAAATATGTTCACATCTATAACAACATTTACACTATTCATAATTAAGGGGTAGCATTTTATTATCTCATTTATTTTCCCTTTTGTCCCAACAACCAATTAAACCAACAATGATTTATTGTGTTTAGTTCTCTTTAGAAAAAATATTTCAACCAATTTAGCATAAACATAATTTTGAATAACTACTAAATCAATTAAAAATTGCAATAGATTTCGTGAAAATACCACATCCAANAACAATGATTTATTGTGTTTAGTTCTCTTTAGAAAAAATATTTCAACCAATTTAGCATAAACATAATTTTGAATCACTACTAAATCAATTAAAAATTGCAATAGATTTCGTGAAAATACCACATCCAACCTCAATCATGTTTAACTAGTGATTTGTCTATCAATTGTCCAAGGTTGCATAGATTCTTGAAATATTCTTGAACAAATCTTCGATTATATCTTCTTATTGGATATCGTTCATATTCCTCATTCCATCTTACTTTGAATAAAATGTATGTAAAAATGATCCCCTTCACATCCCCAACATTTGATTGGTTACCTTTTCCTTTTCCCCAAATATTTTTTCCATGTTGGATCCACTTTCATATCACTAACTTTATTTATATGTGTTAGTATTATTTTTTAAAAAAGGATATTTTGAATCCCTTCATCCTTTGATATTGTTGTTCCTTCTTCTTACCTCTCCAAGAATTCTACAAATATGTATTTCCCTTGTTCAAAAGATACATGTATTTTTCCTTCTTGATTGTCTCATCAAGAGTTTTAAGCTCATCATACTTAGTCTTGTCCCTTTAGAATATATGAAAAATGCTTCATAAATGTTGTATATTTACTTTCTCATGCGTAATATTTCCAACGTAACTCAATTTATCTAAAAAATTTTTCTCATATTCCTCCATAGTCATGTTCTGAAATTTGAGTTCAAGGAACTCTTGCATATTATTGTCATAGTAGTGGTCACAAAGGTACTTTTGTTAGAAATATTTCTTGAACTTCCTTTTAGAAATCCTCTTCTCATTGATGTTCTTAACTTTCTTTAGCTACTCCCACCAAATAGAAGCTTTTACTTGTAGATTTTATATAGAAATTATTTGTTCTTGATTGAATGATTAGTTATGGGGCTGAAAATGCTTTCTTATCACCAACAACCAAGATTTCACATGCCTTATCCCTTCTTATTTTCACCATCAAATCTAGTTGGATTAATCTTCCTAAGGTATCCTTGCAAACATTCTTGCACATGTCTTCTTATTTGAAGTCTAACCGGGTAAACTTCAATACTAGTCTTTGAATCCTTAGATGTATAAGAATCCATAGCATAATGAGATCATGAATGGCGGTTTCTTTTAGCTCTAGTAGTATTTCTTTATTTCCTAGGAATTAATGTTATATCTTCTTTCTAAATTATTTTTTCCTTCTTACTCTCATCTTGAATATAATCCATCCTTTATATGCCTCTACAATTGTTTCAAACTCAACACTAGCTGAGTTTTATCTAATTTTAACTCTCTTGAGATCTTAGTGTTCTACCATTATATTTGCAAATTTTAACTTACATCCCTAAACTCCTCACTATATCTATTATCTCCAATATTATCATTTTCTTCTTATTCCCATTAGATTTTGTTTCCTTAATACCCAAACTAATAATTAGTTCTCTAAACTCTTCTTCATGTCTATAAGGATGTTGTTATTCTTCCATTTTCCCTCTTCAGGGAAATTAATTATGGGATGTTAAAGTATCCAATTCAATACTATATTTGCAAAGTGTTATGTAATTTTATTTTTATGTATACATGATTTCCATAATTCCATACCATTTTTATTATATAAATGCATTCTAGAAACTACCCATTTTGACATTTTTTTGTCAAATCAATGTTGTAGGCCTCTTTTTTACCTAAATTCTCAAAGTATTTGATGTACTTATTTAAAATTCAAAACTTTAGATTTACTATCCTATGGAATAGATTTCAAATGAAAATAACCATGTTTGATTATGATCTTAGAGATAAAAGTTATAGCCCTATGAAGTTTCCCAATTTTTTCACCTTTTTTGTCGATGCATTTAATGTTAGAGACCAACGTTTTCCACCTATAGAAGGAAAAATAGTGAGAACTAGAACATTTTTGTACCAAACCTATATAGCACCTATGATTATGAAAAATTTTCAACATTCATCTTCGTAATCTAATGCTCCAACAATTTTATGCATCAATATGGAATTTTCAACATTCTCTTTTTTGCACTTTCTCGAAACATAGAAATTTTGGAAAAAATTGTTATGTTTCAAACAAACCAAAACTAGAAAGAAAAATTCTCAAACAAAGTTGTCTATACTATTAAGAATATCAAATGTTGAGTAAAAACAATATTCCATTTTTTATGTCTTGGGCCACTTTTTCTTCATAGTTTTTAAAATTGCCAAAAAGCTTCGAAATAATGGATTTTTCCATGTCTTTACACCTTTTGTCTAAATCCTTTAGAATTTGGCCGAATTCTCCATTGGGTTTCCTTGCTCCTAACTACATTCCTCACTATCCAAATTTCATAGTCGAATGAGCTTGTAATATACCTTATTGTATATTATGTTTAATGTTGTTTGTATTAATTATGCCATCAATGTTATGTCATGTAAATTGTCTAAAGACGTGACTATATTCATTCTTATGTATTTACGCATGCTATTGTAAACCTATTGGGATGTATAATAATAAGTAAATGGATATTGACTATATGAATTTCGATATAACTCAATTTTCTTGCAATTAGTACCAGAGCCAAGTTGGTATTCGACACCATGTCTTCTGCACTTACCAATGTTACCAATGCCTTCTCCATGCTGGAATTGAGCAAAGGTATTAAGTAATTTTGTGTGGGCCTTGTAAGTCAAGTAATTGCTACAATTAATACTTTAGTGGATACCAAAATTGACAATTGAATGAAGGATTAACAAAGTTCAATATAAATTACAACGACATGAAAAATGAGCTTGAAGAAATAATGAATGGGTATCAAATCCTGGGTAATTTGGGGAGTCCACACCACTATAAATGGAAATTTGGACAGGTCACCAAGAAGTTTGTGTGAACCTCCTTCAAATAAATCTCATTCTCCTTCTTCTCCTTAGGGTATTTCTTATTATTCACCCTTTGTTTAGATGAATCTACCATTATGACTCACAACTACTACAATACAGTTTATGATACCGACAACATCCAAGATAATGTCAAATTGCAGAAATATGAGAGGAAATGGTTGAAAAAAAAGAAAGGGGAATGTCGAGGAGTATCCCAAAGTAGGGAATAAACAATTATTTGATTGTGAGGATAGGAATTCATACAAAATATTATGTAAGGAGATGGTATTTTTTCCTCTTACTAGTCAAGTTATTGAAGACCCTTCCAACCCTTTCAGGAGGGAAGATGATGAGGTAGACAAAAAGTTTGATAGTTTCTTGGAAAAATTTCCAGGCGAAAAGGTGGACAATTTATCTATTGTCCACAAGCCAGAGAGTAGTGTAACTGATAATGTCGAGTGCATGTCTGATATTTTTCAATGTCGAAGTGAAACTGCATATAATGTCATGGATGAAAACCCCGCATCTACTTCATCTACTAAGCATATGGTCCATGAATGGATAGATATAGCGCAATATGGTCATGGTGATGATTTTTAGTAGAGACCGACAAAGCTACCTTAAGTGAGAAATTTGATGTCTCAAATTTCACAAAAAATACTTCTACAAGCTATGGGTTTTAGAAGTGCATTTATGAAGTCTCTCCCTCCAGAAATTTTATGTCAGTTGAGTGAATTGGATGTAATGGATGGAAGTGTTCAATCACTCGATACTTATTTAAAGTCTTTGCAAAGTCTAGATGGTAAGGCATCGAGATATCCATGTCATAATAAAATTCTTACCCTACAACAAAGTTACCCCTTTTCACTTCCAAAAATCCCTCGACATTTGCCTAGACCATGTTTTAATTGTAACCCCTCACTAGCTGATCGTCTTGACATTCCATCTTCTCCTCTACTACCAAAGAATACATATAATAATGATGTTGGGGTCTAAACAAAATTTGTTTCTCTCCATCCACCAAAGGCATTCTCAAGTCCCCTGGGATTTCATTCCCAACAACATGTAAATGTGATATATTTTTTTCTAGAAAAGTACAATCTGAGAAGGAGAGTGATTTTCACAGTGACAGACGTGTGATATAGAGTATTTAGCACACAATGTTTTGAAATAACTAAAGACAATGCAAACTATTGTTGAAGAGAATTTTCAAACTACTTTGTCTAGTCCATCGTCTAAGTTCACAGTAGAGGAAATAAACCAATCCATTGCTAATACTTTAGAAGTCAAGGACACATCAAAAAAATGGATGAACATGATGTCTTGGTAACCATTTTTCAAAAGTCATGAAGTGTCCAAGTGATAAAAGAGCCAACCTTTCAAGCCATCCTCAAAAGAAACAAAATAAAATAATGATTTTAGATGAAGCTAACAATGACCTATGTCAACTCTAAAACAATGGACCACCATAAAACAATGGTTGATCTACCCAAGAAAACCGAATCATAGAATAAGTTGATTAATAAATTGAGCCTAAGAATTGCATAGTTAGAGGAGCAAATATCCAAGTCTAAAATATATAAATAAATGATGAGTTTAAATCTAAGCATTAGTCTTTACCCATGCTCCAAGGACAAAGATTTTCATTAAGAGATAAATTGTAATTTACTTTATTGTATATCACATTTAATGTTGGTGCATTCTCTTATAGAGCTTCTACCATTGAGTACAACCATTGAGTACAAGTTCATCCTCTGAAAACTTCTAATTAGTTTTTAAAAAAATATGGAATCAAATCTACCACTAACAATGAATGACACTTTCTTAGATAGCATCATTGTGGACATTCAATAAAAAATTGAGACCCACTAGAGTTCATATGCTCTTATTATTGACCAAACAAGGAATTTACTCCAAACTAGTTTATTTTGGTAATGTGGCATTATTGATGTGGCATGACATGTGTGTGAATATGTGGCATTGGTGTCCATGTGTCATTACCTACAAATTCCATGTCACATTCCTTCATCTCATCATGAACTTTGACAAATCTCTATAGGGAATATTCTTGGAGGTATAGAGCACCCTGTAGTACAATATAACATTATGCAACAACCTATAGTGTTCTACAATAAATTGTAGAGTTTTCCGTGAGATGCTATAACATTCGAGAGAAACAATCCTACAACCATAATTTGCACTCAGAAGCCAAACAAATTTAGGCAACATGTCATTTCTCATCCTATAGTAAAACTCCATCGAAACAAAGTAGAGTTGTTAGACTTACAACATGACAATTTAGTTATGTTCTCAGAAATTTATGATATAATAAATAAATATTATTAGTGAAAAGAGAAAGGAAAAGTGTACATTAGGTATAATTTTTTTTTGAAAATGGAAACCTATCATAATTGTTAAAAATTAATAATTTTTTAAAACTACCACAAAAATTGCAAATTCAAGTAAAATTTAGGAAAATCTTTGCCCATCATAGATGCAAAATGCTATTTATTTGGTAAAACTATTACTAAAACTACATATTCAAGGAATTTTGGGGCGGATTTTATAAAACCACCTTAGAAGGTATTTTTAAGGATGGCTTTTGTCCAAGAGACTCTTTGAATTTGGAGTACTTTTAGGGGTATATMTTTAAAAACAGTTTTTCAATATAAAAAACTATTAATTTCTCGGAATTAAGATAGATCGATACGAATTTTATTTTGTGTTAATTTTAAAAATATGTCAATACCAAGAATTATTATACASTCTATTAGCTTTTCAAGTTAAGATAGATCGATACAAATTTTATTTCTTGTTAATTTTAAACCTATGTCAATACCAAGCATTATTATACGGTCTATCAACTTGTCAACTTAGACGAGGTAGACACAAACACGATTTAACTTAAAAGGAATATAGTCTCCATATATGTCTATTCAGTATTCTAAAGGTGGTATGTTTTGTTTTTTATGTTTTTTTTTTAATTTTATTTAAAATCTAGCAAGAAATTATTGGATCTGTAAATTTGATTGATTAAATTTGTATAATTTGGATGTTTTACTAATTAATTTTTTAGCACAATGAATTCATTTATACATTAAAAAGTGCAATTTAAATAATATAAAATATTCATTTCATCCAGATTTATGTCTTGACATTCAAGATAAAAATACCAAAACCTAAATCGTTTAGAGACTGAAAACCTTTTCTATCTTAAAGAAATAAAGAAATGACTAAACTTGACCAATAAAATTTCCCTACATTGATGAGCATCCTTATGATTAGGAAAAGTAACTTCTATTTCACTGAAATTGGGTATATTTTTGACAACTATATATATATATATATATATATATATATATATATATATATATATATATATTATTAGTCTAATTTTAAATGAAATCTAGCAAGAAATTGTTGGATCTGCAAATTTGAATGATTAAGTCTGTGTAATACTTCTACCCCAAAGGTTTTTGGCGATGTTGAATCAATTTGTGCATTCAAAAAAGGAATCTAAATAACAAAAAATTTAATTTCAACCAAATTTATATATCTAGATTATGGTGAAAAATTCTTTTGGGCAAGCTCTAAAATTTCACGGCCGGACGACTCCCTTGTAAGCAGCATCCAATAGTGATTGAATATGGTCAGATGAATTAAATTCCTGCTAATTTACCACTGCAACTTAGCCAAATTAAATGTTTGATGATTATTGTTCACGACGACATAAACAAGTGTTGCATGGCAGTGTAGTCCCTGCGAGGTTGGAATGGGAATAAATGCACTACTACGGCGGGACATAGTACAAACACATGGGAAGAAATTTGAAGTGTATGCGATATCCATGCAGAGGATGACTTGATATCCATACAAGATGATATTATATTCAAATACAATAGGATATTAAAAAAGGTTGGATTTGTTCCATATTTATGACGCAACAAAGGTTCCTGTTCTATTTGAAATCTATAAATTCAAATACAATAGAATAAGCATAAAAATAAAATACATTAAAGTAAAATTAAATGAAATGGTTCCAAGATATTTCAAAGTATTTGAAGATGAGTAGGCATGAAAATGTTGTAGATAACAACACTAAAAATAACTTTGAAGTATGTGTGTATCATATACAATTTTTTTGATAGTACAAGAAAGATTTAATATTTAAAAAAGTGCTATGATGTTGGTATTTGAATGTCTTGCAACAAAGGTTCCTAGGAAGTTTTTTCCTGGAGTGTTTCCTCAGGTGTATATAGTTTAAACATGGTACTTAGAAAACCTATGCCATAAACATTCAAATACAATAGGATATTAAAAAAAGGTTGGATCTATTCCATATTTCTAAAGAAACAAAGGTTCTTGTTTTCTTTGAAATCTATCAAAACTCTAGAATCGGTTCCATATTTCTGAAGCATACACATTAAAAATTCAAATACAATAGAATAGGCATAAAAGTAAAATACATTAAAGTGATATTAAATGAAATGGTTCCAAGATATTTCAATGTATTTGAAGATGAGAACATTCAAATACAATAGGATATTAACAAAGCTTGGATCTGTTTCATATTTCTGAAGAAACAAAGGTTCCCATTTTCTTTGAAATCTATCAAAAATATGGAATCCGTTCCATATTTCTGAAGCATGCACATTAAAAATTCAAATACAATAGAATAGGCATAAAAGTAAAATACATTAAAGTAAAATTAAATGAAATGGTATTTCAAAGTATTTGAAGATGAGTAGGCATGCAAATGTTGCAGATAACAACACTAAAAATAACTTCAAAGTATGTGTATCATATACAATTTTTTTGATAGTACA
>JASDQU010504057.1:0-12412 GCA_032191745.1 Picea mariana
TCATTAACAAACCCTAACTCATCTTTTACAAGTGGAAAGGATCTAGAATCCTTATCCATTTTTTCAGCTCTTTAATGAAAATAAAGAAATTACATTTATGTGAGACTCTAGGTCTTCTCTGATTTACTCAACCTTGATGAAGTCATGGGTGACTTCATTTTCATGAGCCTATGCTTCTGCATCAGGATGGAGAGGGGCTGGATGCGAGTGGATTTTTCAAGTGAACACCTGGCATGGGTGACACTTCTTAACCACTTCAATGCCATCTTTAAATATAGATAGCCAAAAATAATTGGCTCGCAAAATTTCTTGGTTGTCGCAAGCATGGATAGATGACCACCATAAGCCCCACTATGGAAATCGTTTAGAACTGACTTGGTTTCTTCGTGAGTTAAAAAACAATGTAAGATATTGTTTATTCCTCGATGATACAGAGTGTCTCTGACGATAAGGTAATTCTTAGCTTGGTATTTTATACGTTGTCAGTCATCTCACGAGAGATGCTGAGGGAACTTCAAAGTTTGAAGATAGAGAACAATGTCTCCATACCAGGGGTCAGATGATGAGACAACGAAAATGTGTTCATACGCAAAAGAATCAACATGAATAACATCCTTGTCCAATCATGGGAAGTTAGATATTAACTCTGCAAAGACTAGTGATTTCTTGGATTTCGCAGAAGTGAAATCTAGATCGAATTCTGGTAAAATGACAATCTATTTATTGTATTTTCCCCCTATGATACACCTGGTAAGGATGTATTGAAATGTATTGACATCGGCAGCCACAGTAGTTTTTCAAAGCAATATGTAATGGTGTAATCGTTGGACTGTGTGAACGACAGCCAAAGCTATCTTTTCAACGTGAGAATATTTGAGCTCAGGACCGATAAGTTTCGACTAAGATAGTAAATGACGTGTTCGTGGATCTCATCATCCTCCTGAACCAATACCATACCAATCATCTCTTCAGATGCGATGACATAAAGCAAGTAATATCTACTGTAGTCAGGAAACTTCACCATAGGCGTTGATACCAAGGATTTCTTCAAAGCATCAAAGGATTCCTGAGCTCGCTCATCCCAGATAAAAGGGGTGTCCTTCTTCAAGGGACACATGAAACCCTTAGTAATATTGGAATAGTTCACTATAAACCAACTTAAAATGTTATATTTCCCCTGTAAACCTTGAAGTTGTCAAATAGTGTGCGAGGGAGGCAATCGAAGTATTTCCTCAACCTTTAATGAATCTACCATGATCTCAGTCTCATAGACTAAAAATCCTAGAAGACGACTTGACCTAACGCAAAATATGCATTTATGAGGGTTCAATCGGATGTGAAAATGATGACATCTTTCAAAAACTAGTTGAAGGTGCTTAGGGTGATCCACTCTCTTACGAGAGTGAATAGCAAGATCGTCAAGTTAAGCTTCGACTATATGCTTAAGATCATGGAATGTGAAGGTCATAGGACGTTGGAAGGTTGTTCTAGCGTTTTTAAGGCGGAAAGGCATCTTTCGGTATGTGAAAGTACCCCTAGGACAAATAAATGTCATCTTATGTTGATCCTCAGGTTTAATTTGAATTTGGTTATACCCTGAAAATCCTTCCATGAAAGAAAAAAAAAATTCTTCTCACACACTCGTCGAGGATCTGATCGATGAAAGGTGTCGAGAAGTTGTCCTTAGGACAAGCTTTGTTCAGGTCATGAAAATCCATGCATACACGGATGTTTTCTTGCTTCTTATTCACAAGAACGGGATTGGATACCCATTCAAGCAAGGGAATTGGGTAGATGAAGCCAACATTAAGTAGTTTCTCTACTTATGCCTTAATAGCATGGGCCTTCCGGGGATTGATAGCTCTAAGATGTTGTCAAACATGCTTAGAATCCAAGTAATTTTTAGTCTCATGTTCAAAAATTCGAGGGTCGATTCCTGGCATCTCTTCATATGACCAAGCGAATACATCTCGAAATTCCTTGAAGAGTTCGGTGTAGATCAGGATTTCTTTTGGGGAACAATCTGCACCGATGTGTACATTTTCAATCTTTCCAGGGGTACGAGAGATATCGATCATGGAGGTAGGGGAGATACTCTCCATATTTCCTTCAGTATAAATGATGTTTGTATCAAGAAGAACTACGATGTGACTGACTATCTTGCTCAGAGTAGATCTAAAGTCATCTTGTTCGATTCTAGCAAGATCTGGGAGAAAATGAGAGTGATGATGAGTCATCCAAAGTTTTGTTAGACCATTCATGGCCTCGATGATAGCTTCATCCGAGGGAAAAGTATCATTGAGGTAGTCATGTTAACAAGATGACGAAGTGGCCCATACGGGCTCAAGAATAGGATCCTCCTCATCCGTCTATGAGGTAATAGGATCGAGATCAGTGGAAGAGTCAAGAACAACTTGATACGCTATCCCTTCTACCGATAGTGGCATGGACATTCCAGCATGTGACTGACCTTCACAAGACACAGTCAAGGAAGGTAGGGTCCAAGGATCATTAAAATAGGAAGTGCGGAAAGGAACATACCTCTCTGATGAAATGGGCCTAGTGGACATGGCGTAAATATGGTGAACCGGTGCCATGAAGTCGAAGGTACCCATAAGGGATGAATACATTCCGACACCAATATTCTCAGTTGATGGCTGAGAATTGTCGACCATAGGGATCGATGGTCCAACAGATGCATTGGGGCTATCATATGCAAAGGACAATTGATCGATCGTTACGATCTTCCCATCGTGAGGAAAACAAAGAGTATGGAAGACAGACGATACGATTGCAGTCATAGAATAAGTTCAATTACGTCCTAGTAATAAGTTATAATCGAGAGGCGCATCAACCAACTTGACATCCACCTCTATCGTCTTCCCACCTAACTAGACCGGAAAGGCAGGAAGAATATTGTGAGGGAAAAAGGAATGATTGTCAAAAGTAGTCAACATGGTTGTAGACTAAGAGAGAGTCGGAGAGCCAAGGGATTTCCAACAGACCAGGGACATCACACATGTTGCAGCACCTTCATCAACAACATTACGCTTGATGGTATACTTTTAGTAACCCACGTGGATTTGGAATTCCACATGGTAAGTCAAGTGAGGCTTCACATCTGTGATGTCAAACTTGATAACTTTCGAGCCACTAGGATATAGAGATCCTAATGTAGATAGAAAGACATTCCTTTGTGAAAGACACGTTTGAAGTACCTTCAGGGATGACATCGCACAAGGGGTTTGACCCAGGTCCTCAACAATATATTAATTCTGGGTGGCTCTAGCATTAGTATTGTGGGTAGAGAGATTGAGTACTCTTTGCGAAATATGAGGTGGTGGCTCTGGTTTTTCAATTTGTAAGGGAATCTCCAGAGGAGGAGGAGAATCTAAACCGGGTACAATTTGTGGAGAACTGTAATTGCGAGATCGGGTGGCTACATTAACCTCATATTTGACCATATTGATGCATAAACGATCATCGTCTTGTGCCAGTGGGTTTTGACTCCCACTCGCCACATTTTCATCATTTGAGGAGCTCGAGGCCATGTGTTGGTTATGTGGAAAAGGATTCATCAGCACGGTGGGCGACAGAGATAAGAGCCTCGCAGCTTTCACAAGTTTGGGGCATAAATGAGTAAGGTGATCGTTTGTACAAATTTTACAGAGAAATTTCACCTTACGCATTTCTTTCTTTCCCTCACCGTCATTATTATTCATCTTCTCATTATTACCATTTTCCTTGGGTTTATTATTATTCTTCCCACCCTTACGATTGTTATTACGTCCTTTCTTCTTATTCCAACCTAGTTGTTGGTTACCATTTGGGTCAATCGATGATTGGAAGGAATGTACATCCGCCAACTGAGTGGGATTGGAAGACATAGACAAAGTTGACCCTCCTGCAGACTGGTTTAGAGATAACTCTTTCAAATGGCTTGTCACCGAGTCTGCGGATTTCACATTGGCAGAGCCTATAGTGCCATCAGCATGAGGCTCGAGATTTTGTCTAGGGTCATAGTTTAACCTCGATGTGTCAGGAAGAATCTCGTATAACATCCCAGACTGAGCATATATAAGATCTAATTGTTGGGCTTTGAAAATCGCTTCTTCCTCAGATGTAACCCCGGATGTAGAAACATCCTTCGAAATATAAGGTTGTAGAGACTTAAGGAACCATTCTAATAGGAATTGTGGGGGTATGCAGGTCTTGATCAACCTCTTCCATCCACGCCACTCTTGGATGTGATCCGAGATATGAGTGGATTTATCTTGGCGTAAGGTTGAAAAAACTTTTAGGCCAACATCGTAATGAACTGGCAATTGGAAGTCGTTAAGGAAGACTAAAACCATCTGACTAAAGGTCCTGTATGCCCCCCTAGGTAGCTGGATATACCATTTCACAGAAACCCCCATGAGGTTGCATTGAAACAATCTTAACCGAATGGAATCGTCGTTAACGGAATTCTAAGAGCACCATAGGTGAAAGGTTGTAACTTGATCACCAGGATCCTCACCATTCTTGCCTTCGAATTTTGGAATATCCGAAGGAATCTTGATGGGAACGGGGGGGCATGTAGGATCATGAAACACAGGGTTGTTCATCAACTTAGAAAACTCTAGTAGACTGAGTGTGGCTAGAAAAGGGAGACGGGGTTGTGGCATCTGTCCCTAAGCTCCTTGGAAAGATTGTGGTTGGGGAATTGCAGCCCATCCAAGGTTTTGGTAAGCACCATGGCCCTATATGGAATTGTAAGACCCTCCTCTAGGATGATTCATAAGGGGTTGGTTGGGCATCATTCCAATAGGAATGTTCAGATGAGGGTTATAAAAAATGCCCCCAGTCGGAGTGGACCCAGGTTGGGGGTTTTCCAAGGTGTGAAACTGACCTCCTCCAAGTGTGAATCCGGAGGATAAAGGTGGATTATTCATGCCAAACATGCTGGTTAGAATCGACACTAAGGAGGTGAGTGTAAAGGATGAAACTTGAGAAGAATCTTGTCCACCAAGTTGGTTACTCCATCCAGAAGCAACAAGATTATACTCGGGATTAAAAGGAGGAAATACTCCCATGGTAGGAGTCGTTTGAGGGATATGAGTGCCACCAAACGAGAAAGGAGAATAAGGAGGATATGTGCCCCTGAGTCAAATTCTAGCATTAGGGCCGATGGTTGGGATGGAATTTGAAAAATGTGATGTAAAATTCATAATACCATAGGAAAAAGGACTAGAGGTCATCGGGATGGAATGAACATTGTAGCCCAGTGAATTTCCAAGAGACTCAAAAGGGTTCGTGGATATAGGTTGATTATTCATTATAGGATGAGCAGCAGTGATAATAGGTGTCTCTGACACTACAACCATTGTGGTTGAAGGAGTCAAAGGGGTACCATTAACTATAGTAGGTGTGGGAGTCGAAGGGCTCCCAGTATCTTGATGACTTGGTTTAGTACTCATCCTTGTAGAATCACAAGTCTGATAAGTGGAGGTGTGTGTACCATGTTTAATAACTCTACGCCTTTTAGAAGGAAAAGACTCAAAATGTGATGTTAATTGTAACAAGCGGTGAGACCTACGGTGAAGTTGGTATGGCTCCATGATGACTCAAGATTCAAGATATAAAAAACAAATCCTAAGGCCAACTAGTAATCAAAGATCACACTAAAAATAATCAAATGACCAATATGCACACAAACAGAACAAAGTGGTTGAAAGGGACCTCTGTCTCTAAAGTAGGTATGCCTCGCCCAAGAGGGGCTTGAGACTTCGCTGCTAAATATTGGAGGAAACTGAATCAGTTATAAGGGCCCTCGTGGGCTTAACAACTAGTCAGTCAGATCCCCCCAAAGAGGTAATCCTCCATAAAGGTTGTGTGTCGTCTGACCCTTATTTGACCCAGGGTACCTACAGAATAACCCATGCAAGTAACCTATGTGGTACCTAAGTCAAGAAACTAAGAAACCATGGTATAACCGATGCACAAGCGAACAATTGTAAGTTAGGTCCACCATATGGGTAGGGTAGAAAAGCCCAAAAGCTTGAAATCATTGCATCTCATGGAGGTAAGGGCACCAGCAAGATCCCCATATACGAATAGATCCCTAGAAATATATCTGACACTAAGAAGGTATCGGGGGATATCCCTTCAACCAACCTCACGTGACCTCGTTCTTAACTCCAATGTAAGTGGAGCCTCCTAATATTACCAATTATACAATGGATTTCTCCACTCCCTTAGTCAGACACATATGTTGATTTAATAGCCTTAGAGAATTTTACTCACAAAATCCTATTCCAAGGCTCTAAATCCTAAGCTAGTTTGTGCACCCTAGAAAATAAAATCGTTACTAATCAATTTTAAATTATAGCGTTAATTTTAATGGCCTTTCTTACTCAAAAAGTGTGGTCGTGAAACTAGTGATGTTATGACTCAACAAGTAAAATAAATGAATATGAATACAATGCAAAGTCCTAACTTCAATTTCCAATAAATGATATGCTTTTCAAAAATGCATTTTTCAATTCTAAATAAAATGCAATCTTTCTTTACATGCACTAGATAAATGACAAAGACTCAAGAGATCAAAATGCCAATTAATGTAAAATATCTAATATTTTTGTATTTTCTATATAAGAGAATGAAAATGCAAGGACTAAACAACAACCTGATATAAAGACTCCATTGTGTATAGACAAAGACAACCCAAGTAATATATCAAGGAGCAAAACACCCAGCCCAAGGTGCAAGGATAATCAAAATGAAAAGATGATGAGAAAGGAACCACCCAAAAATTCAACCAAAGACAGGTTTCATGTCATTCCACAGACACTTAATAGTCACCACAGAGACCCAAGAAGACTTAGTAATCATTAAAACCTACCAACCACCAAACCTAGAAATCAAGCAACAAAGGTTGATGTACGCAATTGTTCAAGGGAAAAGTGTGTATGTATGAAACTTGCAAAAGTACAGCACGCATATGTATGCGACTGTCAAAAAAAACCACGTGTATATGTGTCAAAACACAGCTAGGCTAAGGAGAAGGCTAAGAAACTTAGACTCAGAGTGAAAAAAGGTCTTCAAGTGATCATATGACAAGAAACTCAATATGAACGAGAGAAATCTAAGGAGAAAAACACTCCAAACCCCAAAAAAGAAGATTGTATCCCCATTATGGTCGTTAATTCTGTTACGAGGAGAATCTCTCTATGGCTAGGGGTAAACCACAACAGATAGAAATGACTGCAAAAATCAACTCTAATCTCAAGTATGCTATATAAACAAAAATGATAAGAGGACAAGATAAGAAGCCTACCCCGTCTAGACATTCGATGAAGTCCATCATTGAGCACTTGACCCAAGGCAATATACCTGCAACTAGTCCTCAACAACCTAGCAACGCAAGCATATGGTGATAACATATAATTTTAGCACATTCAATAGCATAATCTATCAACATTCATAACAAATACACCCATGGAATAATAATTCAAATAGTATTTCTATTAAGATATAATCAGCATAAGTGAATGAGTTACAAACTTCTGTGTCGGCACGGTTCGGAATCGAGAAACTAAGTTCCTTTCAGTTGGGCCTCCACCACTTCAATCCTCCACCAAAGGAAAGGTCATATAAGAGAGACAATGAAGTTCTCAATCAATAAGGGAAGATCTTGGGGGATGAACAATGTGTTCAGACTTAAAGGACAAAGGGATGCAGACTTACTGTGAAGTGAATAATTTCTCCATAGTAACTTTTCTCTCAAAATTGAATTCTTTCTCCTCTTTTCCATAGCTCGGATTTGGCCCATTTATAGCCTTCAAGTGGAACTGAAGGGCTGAGTCGGAACGTTTCTAGTATATGGGAGGCCAAGGATCATTGATATCGTGAAGTGACATGGAAAACCAACACCGTGTTTTAATTTTGGGCACATTTCGCGATGTACGCGGGTTGTAATAGTGCAACCTGCATATACACATGCTCTGCAGGGCGCGTATATGTGGAAAAATAATGTTTTTAGCTTTGGTATTTGCAAAAAGGGACTTCAAGTCTGCATAGGGAAATGGAAAAAGGCCCTCTATGCAATATTGCATAGGGTGAGACAAATCTTTCTATAACAATTGTGCATCAGCCATGTTGCGCAACTATGACAGAGTTGTCAGAACGCCTCCAAATTAGCCTGGATGAGTCATCAAGGTGTGTCAGCTTGTCCAAATCGAATGCAAGGGTCAAGAGAATCATATTAGTGACTCAAGAATTTTTTTTGATCAAGTTGTTATGTGTAATTAATGAGTCAAGTTTGACTCCTTTTTCTTAGTAGTTTGTTCATATTTTGCAGCCAAATATATTGTAATTGTTAGCATTATCATAGGATGACAGTTGAATTCAAATTAAGGTAGCATAGGAGACATTTTTGTATATATTCTATGAAGCTATGAAAGTAAAAGGTTGGAAAGTGTGTATGGAAGAGACTATTGAATACATTTTGTAATTCTCTTTGATATTAAGGAAAATTGTTGGATCAGAAGTCCCTGAAATTTGACTCTAGACATGTGATTGTGTTGTTTTATGCATGTGATCTTACAGTCTTTGTCTTCTAGTTTATATACATCTATGTGATATGGATTCTTATTTATGTTAATGTGAACTATATGTATCAGAATTCATTTGTATATGATGCTCTGTTGCATGTATTTTCAGTTGTCTTTCTTTTGTAATCACCTTGGGATTCATCCTTGATAGATGCCCTAAGGATTTTTTTGTTTTCTTTGTAATCTTCAACCTACAACGATATCTAGTTGGCATAAAGCAGTGTTTTCCATCTTTCCTTTGATCAGTCACTTTTAAATCCACCAAGTATCTAGTAAGCCTTCATTGATTTCTGGCCTTTCAGTGACTCCATTTCCCAATGGATGTTCTGCCCACATTGCCACCAACTCTATAAATTCAAGTGTACCTTAGAGATCTAGCCTTTGGACGAAATACCAAATCAATCATTTCAGTGATTGATTTGAAGGGAGAGAGAGACCCCTCTGGTTTGGAAGGGATAAATTCCAGCCTCAAGTTGGTTTGTGGTTACATTTGTGATTTGTCTCCTCAGCCAAGGAAATTTACAGAGTGATAACGGGGACAACCCATTAGACATAGTAGTACTTGGGCTAGAATTGCTCAAGGATATGGAAGACCAAATGGTTAAAATAAAGTAGAATTTGAAGGTAACACAAGATAGGTATAAGAGTTGTGTAGATAAGAACAATGTAGCTAGATAATTTAAAGTTGGAGAGAATGGTCTTTTGAATGTGAATCCCAAGAATATCTCATTAAAGTTGGGCAGTGGTCCAAAGATAGCAGCCGGATTTTGTGGTCCATTTGAGATATTGGATACAATATGTCTAGTTGCATACAGGGATGATTTTAAGGATGGAAATTTATTTTAAAATGTAGAAACCTTGGCAAATCTTACTAATCCTTCATATGCCAACTATAAATGCTTGGCGATATTTTTGTAAAAATATTCAAATTTATAAGGATTATATATAGTTTGTATAAAATTTTGGCGATTTTTAAGGTAAAATAATTTTATCCTATAGAATTTGGGCGAATCATTTTTAGAATGGCGAATCTATTTTTGGTAAAAACCATGGAAAATTAGCCCATGAGCAAAATTGAGCCCCTAAAATCATCCTTGGTTGCATACATGTTTGCATTGCATGCTTCCATGAATGTGCATAATTTGTTTCATGTCTCTTTGCTAAAAAAGCATGTAACTGATCCTAACCATGTTATTGATTGGAATTTGATTTAGGTGGATCTAGAAGGAGAATTTCATGCCCAATTGGTGTGCATATTGGATAGAAAAATAAAAATGCTCTGGAATTTAGTCATATAACTAGTAAAAGTTCCTACGGTCCTAAAGATGCTACTTGGGAGCATGAAGATGCCATGCGGGTAAAGTACCCACGACTTTTTGAAGAATTTTAAAATATTGATTTATGTTTTGGATATGCACTAAGGAAAGTGCCAAAATAAGGGGGAGGGGAATGCAATACTTTGGTTTTGAGTCCCCTTATTAATAATGTATTTTGTTTATTTGATGAAAGGCCATAGTGCTTAAACAATTAAAAGGAGGCGAAGTTCCTAGAAAATGTAATACTTGATCATTATTAATAATAAAATGCATCATTGATTGCTAGACATATAAGGAAAAGAGTTATATGGGGCTATGATTCCACGAGAGAGGGGAATAAAGGGGATAATCCTTTTATTATATTTTATTTACCCATATTGGTTTTAATTGAGAAAGGTGGTTACATGAGCTTCTTGGGGGGAAGGCCATGTGGTTCTTGATTTCATTTAATTATATAAACAACTCTTGTGGGAGGTTTGGGGGTTCACTCATCATTTTGGTTCTTCATTGATTGATTTTCATTCATGATTCCTTATACACTCTTGTTCTTGTTTGGGAAATGGAGATGAATTGTTGAGGAAAGAAGCCATTGTTTGTTGGTTGTAGTATTTATTGGTGTACTCCAGCAATGAATTGGCGTCTGCATGCTTGAGATGCATTGGCATGTGATAAAAAAAAATTCACAACTGTGAATCCTAAGAGACCCATAATGGATATTATTGAACATATGCATTGGATCCCTGGAAAGAAGTGGAAAACATGAGGGATTGCATGGCGGTGGAGGGGGTTCACTGTCTTTGGGTGGTGCAGGTTGGAGAGAAGAGAGTTGGTGTACTTTGGATTTTTATGTGTCGAGAAACTTGTGAGAGTTGAGTGTTTGATTGATTTAGGAAGCTGAGTGTCGCTATGGAACTAGTCCTTTTGGATTTATAGCCCTGGATCGGGGGTCACCTACTGTTGAGACTTGGAACAACAATTTCTAAGGTCGGGTGGTACATCCTTGGTATACAGCCAGTTGATGAATGGTTTTGATTAAGACAAGTTCTCTCTTTCATGGTTTCCTTTTCTTGTATATTTATTTATGTTTCATATTAATTATTATCTCTGAGATTCATATTTATAAAGTGCATGTTTGTTGTTCATTATTGTGCATGTCACATTTAAGCATTCCTTTAAAGTCTAGCAT
Organism: Picea mariana; assembly: GCA_032191745.1. Taxonomy (NCBI): domain Eukaryota; kingdom Viridiplantae; phylum Streptophyta; class Pinopsida; order Pinales; family Pinaceae; genus Picea; species Picea mariana. The sequence goes on from JASDQU010504057.1 coordinate 11,097, forward strand.
GAATCTTGATTATTGCATGTGTTGTTATGGTGTTTCTTTCATGTTTCTTTTTAATGAAATGCTATAAGAATTTGAAATCAGTTCCAAAAGTGAGTTTTTGGAGTAGCATTTCCTGACCTTGGTGGTTGAGTATGTTACACATGCAGATAGATTTTTCCATTTTATTGAGATAAAATTTCATTGGGTAAATGATATCGTGGTGTATGATCCATCTTTGTCTGCATTGGAGAGAAAATATATGAAGGCCCTCAACTTCTCTTTTCTCTCTGGCATTAAACATGGAAGATGGTGCGTGGACATGCCCACACTATTTTCCATGCTTGGACACTGGCAAATTCAAACAATATTATCATATTAGGCAAGAGTTTTAAACATTTTACACATCATTTTGGTATCAGGAAAAGTAAATTCATCATGAACAATGAGCAAATACTGCATGAAATCATTGTCAGAGACAACTATTAAAATACCACGTGTTCGTATTCAGTAGGATAGGTAAACCTCACTGAATGAAGATTATTTTTTTGATCTTGATCCAATGTATACCGAAGAATTTAATGGTTTAAATTGGCATTTCCTTAGCTAGGGCCAATTCTTCGATGGTTTTGGTCACGTGGATGTCCATTCATTCTTTGGCTTAGATCTTTTGTGCAGTTTCAGTTATGTGTATATGAAACTTGGATTCACTTTTGTTGAATTCTATGATCCCCGAGATGATGAGGACGCAAGAAGCCAAAGTCCCTTCACTAGAAAATGGTTCCACATCAAGAGTGGCATCCCGCAAATAGACACAAGGGAAGAAATACACTATTACATTAAACATGACAAAATTTCAGGAAATGGTACAAAATACTCATTCAAAACGCCACCAACTAATATTCCTATAGTGTTTCTCACTGTGGAAGACCTGAGACAAATGGAATGGACAAATTCCACCTTATTGCAACATGTACAGCTGATGGGAATCGAGAGGGCCTTCAATCATAATATGAGGATCCACAATTAATTTTGTCATCATTCCGTTAAGAAAGCTTTGGACATAGTGAATTTTTTATTTACAAATCAATGCCTGCACATTGGTTATGACACTGTAACAAAAATGAGGAGTTTAGATCCAAGCATTCATCTTTATCCATGCTTTGAGAATGAATCTTTTCAGGAAGGGATGACTTGTAATATACCTTATTCTATATTATGTTTAATGTTGTTTTTATTAATTATATCATCAATGTAAAGTCACGTACATTGTCTAAATACGTGAGTATATTCATTATTGTGTATTTATACACACTATTGTAAACCTATTTGGACATCAA
>JASDQU010504057.1:12511-29757 GCA_032191745.1 Picea mariana
TATATATATATATATATATATAATCGTGTTCACTTCCACTATGTACATGTGATCTCCCTCACATACCCAACATCTAATGGGTTGTTGTCTTGGCCTTTTCCCCAAAGTCTTTGTGACATCTTGGACTCATTCTATATTGGCTACCCTTGAGAATTATTTCGGAGAAAAAATAGTTTAAACCCTTTCTTTCTCTTCTCCATATTTCCTTTCTTCTTGTCAATCCAAGCTCTTAGAAAGGTTGGTCCTCTTTTATGTTGATCATAAAGTAATTTATCTCTCCTTATGGATTCCTCCAATGTCTTCGGTTCATCATACTATATATTATCATTGTAGATTAAAGGTATCCCACTCAGAAATATTTGAATCTTGACTTTTGCATCCTTGATGAAGTCAACATACCTCAACAACCCCAGAAATATCTTCTCATACCCATCCATGGTCATGCTCCCAAGCTTGAGTTCAAATAACTCCATATTCTTGTCATAATAACGTTGGGGCAAGTATTTATTTTGAAAATAATTTCTAAATTGTCTCCATGTTATCTTATTCTAATCAATGTGATTGACTTGCATGAGTTGGTCCCACCATGTTGATTATTTTCCTTGTAGCTGGTAGATTGCAACTACGGCTTCTGCATGTGAGGAATAAGTGTTCACTGAAAGTATTTTCTCATGCCCAACAACCAAGCCTCTCCATCCTCATCTTTTTTATTCTCACCAACAAAGGTAGGAGGTTTGATCTTCCTCAACAGTCCATGTAATTCTTCTACCCCAGTCTGCCTCTTATGATGTCTGATAGAAGACAGAATTGGATTGTTTTCTACTCTTTAAAAATCATGTGATATTGTAGTTGGGTATTTTTGTGAGTGATTTTGATGTCTACCAACACTTCCAAAGTGCCTATCACCCCTAGTTTCCTCTCTCCTGGCATGAAATCTATGATCTTCTGCCTTCCTTGAATCTAGTTCTTTATTTATCTTCTTCTACAAATTGTTCAAATTCTGCAACAACTTGGTGTTGATGTTTTTATATTGTTCTTGTTGATCCTAGTGGTAGAATTAGATAGGTATTTCCACACATTCCTATGTGTCTAGACATGTGGAAATCATCCAAAGTATTAATTAATTATTTATTCAATTGATTTATTTATGGAAATGCTAAAAGTAATTAGCATGTTTCTGAATCTCAAGTGAGTGTGAGAAGTAATCTCAACATTCTATCACTTTCAATATTAGAAATAGATTATAACTCACGATTATAAAAGCAAGGCTAGGGCGAAGGAGGAAGACACTTGAGACACGTCTTTATCAAGTTGATTGAGAGAGATTGATAGAAGACAGAGAGAGTTGGATCACGAAGGATTGTGATTCAAGGAGATATTGGATAGGTGGAAAAGGATCATCTGCCTTGAACAGTACATGTGTTATATAAAAGGCCACACATATTGTGAGGGTTTTCAGCCTTATAGTCACGTTGAGTGCACAGATTGCATGGTTTTTGGCATAGATAGTCATGCACTTGTTGTACATAGGTCGTACAACAAGTTTGGTAGTAGATCAACCATCCAAGTTTGCTATAGTTGTATTTATCTCAGTGGGCCATTATCCATGTTACGAGAACCTTGATTTTATCATAATAAAATCATTTCAGTACGGGTTTTCCCACTAGGGTTTTTCCAGGGGCATCTACCTGAAAATATTGGTGTTCATGTGTGCATCATTTGGTTTCTAGTTTTTAATTTTGCTACATGTTATTGAGTTGAATATTTTAGTAGTGTATTTTTTGTTTTATGAGCTGCTAATATGATTGAAGTAAGGAAATCACTAGATAACAAGATACTTGGGCATTGAAGTAAGAGGAATTTCAGCATGGTATCAAAGCACATGTTGAGGGGAAGCCAGATTGCAGATTCTTAACTAGAAAGAAAAAATTGAAGGGAATATTTTAGGGAAACAATCATACTACAGTTAAATTCAGTCGTAGAGAATAGCACGAGCATTCCAGCACAGGTCGTGCATAACTACATGGATTTCATAGGAACAATTGCGTTGATTACACAAAACTATGCATGTATCAGTGTGATAGTCATGTAGAAGCCATATAGGTCAGTATAGGGGAAGTTTCCAACATCAGGTTATTTCTAGGGCAGGTTATCAGGTCTTAGGGATGGAATAAACACCATTAAGAGTTGAAGACATATTGGATGGAGAATCCAAATTCCTCTCTTGGAAATCAAGAGTAACTTTGGAATTTGAGTATAACCTTTGGGAGTTAGTGGACAAAGTGGTTGTTCCACCAACAGATCTGGAAGCTTTGGAAACTCACAACAAGAAGGAGATCAAATATCATAGGGTAATCTTGGATTCAATGAAAGATCATCTAATTCATCACTTATCCAAGAAAAATATGGCCAAAGATATGTTAGATTCCTTGGTAGGGTTATTCCAGAGCACAAAGATGAACAAGAAGATGGTATTAAGGAATAAACTCATATCGATGCAGATGTCTAGATCTGACATTGTTACCAACTATTTCATGATGATCAAATAGGTTCACAATTATCTTGCAACCATAGGGGATAAAACAGAGGATGAATAGCTCATGAATGTGGCATTGAATGGTCTTCCCAAGTCATGGGAACCATTTTCAAGGGACTCGTCACTCGGTAAAATCTCCTAGATTGGCAGAGGATTTAGGATGATTACATCGAGGAAGAGACTCGGGAGGAGTCTAAGGGAAACAAGCAGGGAGGTAGTCAAGAGAATTTGACTCTTATCAGTAAGACAAGGAAGGGAAAAGGAAAGAGTTCTAGCAAGAAGGGTAACAATGATGGAGGTTCATCACAGCCAGGGAAGAAGAAGAACTTGAGGAAAATCAATTGCTTCTCATGTCATAATAATGGACATTATGCATCTCAGTGTCTAGAGAAGAAGAAGAAGGGTAACATAAAGACACAGAAACAAACATTAGCAGATACACAACTTGATGAGTTTGCAACAAAGTTTGAGAAGGATTACTCCCTAGTTTCTTTCCTTTCTACTAACACAACAAAGAGGAGTGCTTGTTTCTTGGACAGTTGTGCATATCATCATATGATATAAGTACAGGATCTATTTATAAATCTAACAGAGAGAGACATAGATCTTCATGTGAAACTTGGTGATGATTCCAAGTATGTAGTGAAGGGAGAGGGAAAAGTTATGTTCCATCTTGATTCAGGAGGTTCGTTGGATGCACAGGATGTGCTTTACGTACGGGTTGAAGAATAATTTACTTTTAGTCTCAACTATTTAGGAAAAGGGTTTTTCCATTACTTTTTAAAGAAGGCGGGTACTCATACGTCCAGAGAAAGCTAGCTCGGACAGCGTGGTAATCATTGGGGTTAGAGAGGGAACTTTATATAGGTTGTAGGGAAATATTGTTCAGGATTTGGTACATGATAGTGACATCCTATGTGATTTTTGGAACAAGAGTTTGGGACACATACACTACATGGCATTTTTTTTATTCTGAGGGGGATTGTTACAAGTCTTCTAGAGTTTAGTATTGAGTAGCAAGGAGTGTGTAGAGGGTGTGCACTTGAAAAGAATTCCAAGGTTGTGTTTCCTAGCAGCAAGAGTAGCTCCAATGGGGTATTGGATCTTATCCATTCATATGTGAGTGGGCCAATGTCAGTAACATCGTTACAGGGATCATCATGTTATATTATGTTTATTAGTGACTTTTCTAGGAAAACTTGGATATTGTTTATGAAGACCAAGGATGAAGGTCTTCAGTCGGTTTCATGATTTTAAATCTTAGGTAGAGAAGCAGACAAGTAACAAGATCAAGGTACACCTCCAATGAATTCAAGGATTTCTGCAAGCAGGCAGAGATCAAGAGGGAGTTTACAGTCTCATACAACCCTCAACATAATGGGGTTGTGGAGAGAAAGAATCGATCTATCATCGATTATGCCAAGGCTATGATACATTCCCGAGAGTTTCCTGTGTTTCTATGGTCCAAGGCATGTAACATGTTAGTGTATGTGCAGAATAGGAGTCCTCATAAGACATTGGGGGACAAGACTATGGAGGAGGAATTCTCAGGAATGAAGCTAGAGATAGGAAATTTGAGGATATTTGGTTGTCTAGTCTACATCCATGTTCATGCAAAGAAGAGGATGAAGTTAGATCCTTTGAGAAAGAAGCGTATATTTGTGGGGTATAGTGAGCTCTCAAAGGATTACATGATATTCATTCTAGTGCAGAGGAAGACAATTGTGAGCACATATGTTAAATTCGAGGAGAAATTGGCATCTAGGAGATCTCATGAGTCATCAAAAGTGATAGAGGATGAGGAGTAGTAGGCTATAAAGATGAGAAACAATAAAAAATTCAGACTTTAGGTGGGGAGGAGGAGTTATCCCCTTCCAATCCTTTCACAAGACCCAGGTGGCTATTACAGACATTGAGGGATGTTGGTGAGTCTCCTAGGAGTGCGGTTAGAGAGCACGAGACTCTGAATAAGTTTCTTAACTATATGGCACTTATGAGTAGCATCATTGATACCGATCCTTCCAGTTTTGAGGAAGAAACATATCAACAGGTATGGTGGGATGCCATGATAGAGGATTACACCTCTATTGTGAGGAATGATGTTTGGGACATAGTGTCAATATTGGAGGGGAAGTCAGTTGTGAGTTCCAGGTGGCTCAATAAGATCAAGCATGTTGCATATGGTAGCATATATAATTTCAAGGCAAGGTTTTTTGCGAGAGGGTTCTCCCAAAAAGAGGGAGTGGACTACGAGTAGATGTTTTCTCCATTCGTCGGGTATGCTTCTATTCGAGTTGTTATTTCTATTTCTTTAGTTATGAGGTGGAGGATACATCATATGGATGTGAAAACAAATTTCCTCAATGAGATCATTGAGGAAGAAGTAATCATAGAGAAACCTCGGGGCTTTAAGGTAAGTGGGAGGGATTCTTGTGTGTGTAGGCTTAAGAAATCCATGTACGGACTTAAAAAAGAACCAAAGGCATGGTATTCTAGGATTGATGGATACTTGCAGAGTATGGGATTTACCAAGAGTGAGGAGGACCTTAACGTGTACTTCATAATTTTTGGAGAGGATCTTCTCATCTTGATTATGTGCATTGATGATTTGTTTATCACAGGTGTAGGGGATATTATTGTAGTGTTCAAAGTGGATTTAGCTAGTGAGATTGAGATGAAGGGAATTGGCTTGATGCATTATTTCTTTGGGTTACAGGTATGACAGGTATCAGGAGAGATATTTCTTGGTCAAGGGAAGTATGGAGTTGAGATCTTGAGGAGATTCAGGATGGAGGACTATAATTTGATGGTTATGCCTGTGGTTACCAATCTGAAGAATATTGACACTTTAGACTCAAAGTTGGTGAATCCTGGGATATACAAGCAATTGATAGGGTCCTTGATGTATTTGGTCAACACCGGGCTAGATATTTTTTTTTCTTTGAACACCTTGAGCCAGTTCATGGTGGAGTCGAAGCAGATGCATTGGATCATAGCAAAGCATGTGCTCAAGTACTTCAGAGGTACAATGGAGTATGGATTGACGTATATTGGAGGAGATGGGGTGTAGTTGTAGGGATACAAAGACACGTATTGGGGAGGTAGTGTAGTATATAGAAATAGAACCTCGGGGTGCCACTTCAGCTTGGGATCAACAATTATTACATGGTTTAACAGGAAGCAGACTTATGTAGCACTCAGCTCAACAGAGGCATATTATATGGAAGTGAGTATGGCTATTTGTGAAGCCATTTGGCTTCCCAAATTTCTTACAGGGTTATTTGATAAAGAGTTGGAGCCTATAGTGATATACTATGATAATCAGAGTTGTATCAAACTCTCAAAGAATCCAGTATTCCATGATCAGTCCAAGCATATTGAGATTAGATACCACTTCATCCAGGATAGAATCCAGAAGGGAGTAGTGAAGCTTCAATATATTTCCATAGATGAGCAGGTTGCAGATATTCTAACCTAGCCCTTGGAGAAAGGGAAGTTTTCATTCTTCATAGACAGACTTGGAGTGGTGCATAATACTTTCCCCACTAAGAGGGAGTTTTGATGCTGGTGGTAACATTGGATAGGTATTCCCACATAGGTCTATGTGTCTAGACGTGTGGAAATCATCCAAAGCCTTCTACTCTTGAATTTAATTTAATTAAAAGAATTATTAAAGTAAATTGATTTTATTATTTATTTATTTATTTATTTAATTGAGTTATTTATAGAAATACTAAAAGTAGTTAGCATGTTTCTAAATCTCAAGTGAATGTGAGTAGTAATATCAACCATTGATCACTTTGGAGATTAGAAATAGAAATGAACTCACAATTATAAAAGAAAGGATAGGGTGAAGGAGGAAGACACTTGAGACACATATTTGTGAGGTTGATTGAGAAAGATTGACATAAGACAGCAAGAGTTTGATCATGAAGGACTATGATTCAAGGAGATCTTGGATAAGCGGAGAAGAACTTCCATATAGAGATATAGGTCAAAGAGAGAGAGAAAATAGATGTACAACATAAGTATCAGCCACCGCGAACAATACAGGTGTTCTAGAAAAGGTCACACAGATTGTGCAGGTTTTCAGCCTTACATTCACGCAGAGTGTGCAGATTGCACAGTTTTTGGCATAGACAGTCATGTGGTTGTTGTACAGAGGTTGTACATCAAGTTTGGCAGCATATAAACCAACAAGGTTTTTCTGTAGTTGTATTTCTCTCAGTGGTTCATTATCCATGTTACAAGAGCCCTGATTTTATCATAATAAAATCATCTCAGTATTGGTTTTCCCTCTTGGGTTTTTCCATAGGTACATCTACCTGAAAATATAGGTGTTCATGTGTGCATGATTTGGTTTCCAATTTTTTATTCCACTGCATGTTATTGAGTTGAATATTTCAGTAGTATTTTTTTTTGTGAGATGCATTTATAATTGCAATAAGGAAATCATTATATAACAAGATACCTAGGTGTTGAAGTAAGAGGAATTTCAATAGTTCTGAAGCCTTCATAATCTTCTCATCATCAACTTTGTATCTCATCACATCTCTGTGCAGACTCTTTATTGTCTCCACTAGATGAATACCTTTTTCTATGCCTTCTCTATGCCCATTGGATTCAATCTCAACATTTCCCAAGATGACATTCAACCCAGTAACTTCATCCTCCTGAGTATCATCTATCTCATTGATCTTCATATTGAATTGTTCTGCCTAAAACTTTAAATATGCATAATGTGTATCCAATAGAACATTTTTTATATTGGACTTAAAAAACAAATCCAGAAATCAATTCACACATCATTTCCAATCCTTGAAATCCACCAGATGCCTTATTTTTCCTTGTTGAAGAAATATGTTACCCATCTCTAAAATTGTGTGAATAGATTGATTATACTCTTCATTAACTTTCCATTGAATGTTCGTTTACTCAATTATGATCTCTGAGCAGGGGGTTATGGATTGTTGAAGTTACAACTCTTCCCAATACTTAGACAAAACTTAAAATATATTTCATAGTCTTGCTGACATGAAACCATGATGATGTGGAATGACATGTGTCAATTGGGTCAGTTGGGTCCACATGTACTACTCCATCACTTCCCTATCATCTCCTTATCCACCTGACCCTACCCCGTCTCTCTCTCTCTCTCTCTCTCTCTCTCTCTCTCTCTCGCGGTCATGTCCCACCTGCACCTTTGGTTTTTTTTTCTACCATTTGGCATGAATCTTACCGAAATGGAGAGAGAGGGTCCCACTTTTTCCCTTCCTTTTCCACGTGGCATCATCCTATGCCTCACTGGAATTGGATGGTCATGATATATATTTGGGATTATAGTTGCACAAGCCTTTATCGTGCAACTTAACCCCAAAATATCCAATGGTTTGGATTTGATCTAATCGGACAAACCAGATCAAATTTAGGCTTAAATATATGCAGGGGTTAAAATCCTTCATCACCTCAAAATATCCAATGCCTTAGATTGGCGTGATTAGATGGCCCTGATAAAATTTGGGATAAAATATGTATACTCCTTAACCATGCTTCTTGGTCCCGAAATATCTAATGACTGAGGGTGATATGATCCGATGACTCTCATTTTTCTCAAGATAAAATATGTGTGAACTATAATAGGGCCTCTTTGTCCCAAATTCATCATAGATTGGAACATGTCATCTTCTCATAACATCCTTCAAATGGAAACTCCATGTCGGCTCCATACGTTCCAGCTGACATCATTAGCCAAGGGGCATCCATGTGGACCTAATTCTCTCATGTTAGCTCGCATGAATTCTTCCTTTATACAAGGTCAATGGGGTATCGGTATGAAGGTTTCGATAAAAGAAAAAGGATAAATACGATGGTTGATCAAGCCAAAGAAATGATGGTTCATCATACTAAAGTGTCGATAAGAACAACACACCACCTCCAGTTGCTATCAGGTTGATGGGAACTAAAATGCCACCACCGATAACTATCGAGTCGATGCATCGCCGGGTCATCGAGCCAAAGTGTCGATAGGAACTAAAATGCCACCAACAATAACTATCAAGCCAATGGAATGGAATGAATACTGGGAAAAATGGATGTTATATGTTCATTGAAATCATTGATGAACTATTAAGATTAACTCCCAACACTTATTCAAAATATTTGTTCTCATTTCATTAATACTGTGAATCCCACATGTACCCAATTGTCACATGGAATTCACTTATTTCCCACCTTCACTAATGTGTCCCAATGACAAACCTCCACTTTGAACTCAACCATAAGCCACGGGTATGGGAAAGTCCCATCCTTTATCTTTTACCTATGGTGCACAACTTGCACATTCGTTGGATAGGGTAATGGAGGATTGCATAGATCAATGGTCCATATTAAAATCGGGCTTAAATTTGCACAGGGGTTAACAAAATTATTAACCCTGAAATATCTGAAGGCTTGGGGATGATCCAATATAACAACCCAGAGAATATTCAGACTTAAATATGCTTGGTCGATAGCTCAACCACTTAACCCAAAATGATCTAACGACATGAAGACGATCCAATCTAACAGTATGGGGTATTTTTTGGCTTAAATATGCTCAACTGATAATGGGTCTTTCCATATCGAGTGCACCATAAGAAGACACCTATCCTCCTCCACACATCCCAACAACTGTGACCTAGCATTACCACATCACACCACATAATACCACTCTCATAACACTAAAAAAACACTTTGATACCATCATAAACTATGCCCAACATGGATATGATATAACTATGTACAAATATGCCTTGCATATGCTACACTTATGCCAACTAATTACTATCATGCACCCACACATATTCATATACATTCATAATTAATCATAAAGGACATTCATGAGAAAATTTTGTATCATACAGATAATTAACACAGAAAAAAATAAACACAATTCACACACATTTAAGTATAGCAATGAAAGATTGATAATCATGGAACTTATTGTTTAGAGAAGTACCAACTAGATGGAAACCTCAGACGTTCCTCCCAACCACAGTCACTGTTTTTATATATCTCAACAGTAAGTCATCCTCAATCCAGGGTTATGACTCCACCAGGGAAAAGGAACTCACATAGGAAAACTAAGATCCAATAGCACACAACTCAAGTGAAGGCCAATGGCACCAACTCCAGTAATAGTTCCACCTCATATCCTCTCATTCCCCACAACCTATCCCACTCAAGGAAATGTACCCCAATTCTCTACCAACGCAATCCTTTGGGTTTTCCCACTTCCCTTCGAGGGATTCAACAATAGGCTGACTAGGAAGTCTCATAGCTTTATGGCACTAGGAACACAAGGATGCTCTCAAGGATCTTATATACACCCACTAGGCCAATGCATAGGGAAACCTTTTCCAATTAATTCATGTTAGTACTTGATTTTGCAATGACCATTGAAAGATTCTTTTCCCTTCCCTATCCTTTCCTAGCATTACTTTACATTATGTTTTCTTCCTCTGCAGTTTTCAAAGTGTTCTTGCATTATCCTTTTTCAATGTTTTTAACATGCATTAATGTGATTAAGCTTAGAACTAGACATTTAGGATCTTTCCATCAAATCATAAGTCATTTTTCTCGTTTTAAATTTGAATTATGGCTTATGGAAAAGGGAACTACAAGAATAGAGTTATTATTGTAGCACTAGGAATAATCATCATTTTACATGTACTACTTCACGAAATCATGTTAAAAGACACCCGAGATCATATCCTAAATTCCATCCTTCTTGATGATAAAAGATCTAAGTGTGTCCTCAGTATTATACTCCCGACTATGTTCCGACATATTTGCATTTTCCAGGTGAACACTTTCCTTCACGTAGAAGAGGAAAATGCAGTTCTTCCAGGAAAACTTGTACGCACCGATAACAGACAGACAGACATACGGAATGAGCCGCTAGAAGTCTCGATTTGGAACCGATGGAACCTAAGAAGTAATGGATCTCCCTATTAATAATAACTTCTGCAACTGAGATATTGAAGAAACTGGACTGGATGGGTATCATCTATTCCACTGAATTAAATCTAGAGAAGAAAACAGCCTCATTCTATGGGCGGAGCCGCTCGTCCAAGGTACGAGGGCGAGGGTTTCAATAAATAAAATTGCCTTGAAGAGATTGGGATTGTACTCATCCATCCTGAAATCATATCACATGTTTGTTGGTTTCATAGCATGATGGATAATAGATTACACCTGAGACTTTCATTATATTTGGTTTTAGTTTATACAAGCTTTGCAAGTTGCCAACCTCTTCCACAACATTTTCAGAAGATCTATAGTTGTTGCTGATAGAAACCGTAGACAAACTCTGAAATTCAGTGATTGGCATTATGGCACCCAAGAAAAGTGGGAAAGTTACCCAACTAGAACCAGAGGACATTGGATTGCTCAAGGCTTATCCAAAACTTTCACAAAAATTCAGAGAAGCAAAAAACATAGGTACATTTGGATAGTCATTTGCTTGTTCCAAAAGATGAGCCTAAAGACAGTAAAGGAATCCATCTCAGAGTGTCTAATACGCAGTAGCTCAGACCATCAAAACAAAAACAACAGGAACCTGAAGACTTCAAAGAAATAAAGCCAAATTTATTCATTGATCTGAATAAGTCTGCACCTGAGGCAAGCTCTGAAAAATGTAAAAAATAAGAAGGGCATAAATTAATACAGGCAATACTCTATTTTTTCCATGTTTTAGTATTTATCTTCAAAAGCAGTTTCTGAAACGATGGAGATGAATTATTTGAAACCAAAAGAGTTTTTTGTTGGAAACAATCCCCTTCACAAATCTTCTCTTTGTTTTTACAGAAATATCATAGTTTAATAGGTTTGAAGATATCTTTGAGGCCTATTTTTCAGAGATTTCACAATAAATGATTTCATGTTTTAGTGACCTATTTTTGGAGAGGTTTCAAAGACTTTGGAGATGATTTTTTGGAAAAATAAAATAAAATAATAATAATTTGTTTTTAACGGGCCCCTTCACAAAAACCTCTCTCAATTTTTACACATATATCACAGTTTAATAGGTGTGAATATATCTTTGAGGCCTATTTTTCATAGATTTCACAATAAATGATTTCCTATTTTAGTGACCAATTTTTGGCAAAGTTTCAAAGCAACTAGAGATGAATTTTTGGAATCCAGAAGAATTTTTTATTGGGAAAAGGACCCTTCACAAAAACCTCTCTAGGTTTTTACACATATATCACATTTTGGGAGATACAAAGATATTTTTGGACCCTGCTTTTCAGGAATTTGCCAGATTTATTTTCCTAAAAATCTCATGGACAACAATTGATAAGCCACCTCATTAATTCGACTTGGAGATCAGATATGATCTCCTCCTTGATTCTTTGAAACAAGAAACTAAATATAGATGAGGAGGTTTCCATATCCATTTCTTTTGGATCTTGATAAATATGTATTCTTTCTATATAAACAAGGTAGAAGGAAAAATTAGAGGGGGATGGCTTGGGAACCATTAGCCAGTTTTGAGAAGATATTGTAAAGCAAAGAAATATTTCATCTTGATACTAAGTGGAAAAGGATTTTTGATGGTCGCATTTTTATTCTTGTCTATATTTCTATCTTTTTCTTACTTGAATGCATGGTAATCTTGTGCTAAGCATTTGATTGTTTTCTATTTGTGAGTAAGTCAGTGGAAATTATGGTGTTTGCTTGTTCATAATTAGATTTTTTTCAAGTACATGTCTCTTTTCTCTTGAATAATATTTGGATTAAGAGTTTCATATGTGAGTGGAAAAATTGAAAGCTTACATACTTCTTTATCTTTCATATTCCTTTGTCATATGATTATTGAATTGACTACCATTTACTAAGTCAGTGAGATATGGATTTGTTTTTTCCTTTGTGAATTGATTTCATACATTATCATTGACCCCAACCTTCAGAATAGTTAAAAAACCAATTTAAATATTTATCTATAAAACCATTGCAATAACTTGATGATGTCCTAGCTTTCCCTCTCACGGTCAAGTGCAACTTTAGGGACTAACAAATTCCCATATCTAGTCTCATCCCTCCCCAAGGAAACCCAAGGAGAAAAACACACCAAAACCACCAAGGATTTATAGGATTCACAAGGTTCACAGGGTCTCAACTCGCTCTTAAATATATGGTTCAAACCCTTCCCTCTCAATTTAACTATCCAACGTTTCCCTTGAATTTTCCCCCTCTAAAGCTAATGATTATGCCCTCAAAAAATTCCCCTTTCCACCAAAACTCAACATTATAAATGCATGTTATTTTCATGGAAATTTCCATACAAGTAACTTCATTGTTCCCACTTGGTAATTTGTTCCCCTCCCTTAGGAACTTAGGGTTTGAAACAACATAAACTTAGGCTTGGAATTTTAGGAATATTTTATTATATTCCTTGGCTTATCCCCCTAGCTTAATCCCTTCTCAGAATCCCTTATCCCACTTTCCCTCTTGTGGATTCCTATCCCCCCATAATTATTTGTTCCAGGTCTGCAATATTGATGTATTTTATTAATATATAGAGTGATATTACAATTTACAAATCTTGTCTCACCAACCATATCATACAGGCTCACTGACCTAATATCGCACAAGCACCCTGGCCTAACATTCATACAAACAAGGAACTTTGTCCAAAAATCATCTTGGCTTACCAACCTACATGAACAAGTGTGCATACACATATCCAGTTACCACTTGGTGGTATTACAATTCAAGTTATGAAATATATTTCTCTATGCTCAAGAATAAAATACTACATATAAATGGAAACAAAAGACAATTCATTGATAATAAATTTAATGTCTATAAAATTCAATGGAATATTTGTGTTAATCTTAACATGTCGAATTTTCAAGTATCATAACTTATTTCCCTTTAAAGAGGGGATACATTTTGTATATAAACTCTTAATGATTCAAGGTTTGGCTAAAGATAGTAGAATGGATCGAATATGATTAGGATTATGATGGGCCTATGATTACAACTAATATCTCGTTTTTTAGTCAATGTGAATTCAATCATCACCATGTATCTTTCTAACCTACCACTTTCTATAACTCATTATCTTCATGTAATCTTCTTATTTTTTGTCATTAGTTATGCCAACAAGAAAGTTTTGGTTTCAATGCTTCATGTTTTTGAGACAAACACCAATATTTTATATATCGCAAAAACATGAAATGAACACATAAGGAAACCAATATTACTCGAGAAAATTATCTATATTGCATAAAAAATTAAAAACTAGCTAGTCTTTATATTGATGTTTTACAAAAACAATTATAGCCATGATTATCTATGGCCTACCACTTGGGAAACCAAGACCACAATAAATAAACGATGTTTGTTGTCTGGATAAGCATTTTAAATTTCAAATACTTGAAAACAATAAATCCTATATATAATTGATAGGATCCTAAGAGATAAAATGTAGAACTCATAGAAGAATATTAGTTCTATTCAAGAATCAAATTGGCCAGCCTATGAGGTTGTGTGCTTGTTTCTACCCATTCTGGGTGTCTTTCTATATGATGGGATATTCCTCAATGAGAATAGGGTTGGAGGGTGTGCCTTTTGATCCTTGATAATGCTCAATTGTTGCCAGCATAACATTCTCAATGTTTTGGGGGTTGGACGCAATGATGTGAATATCAAACATGGCTATGAAGAATACTTCAAATTTATTGTTTATTAGGTCCAATTTGTGGAGGATGGCTTATTGTTATTTCCCTTTTACCTCTACAATATAGGTTATAAAGGCTTTGTTTAGCTAGTAGAGTTCAGTGATCGTGAAGATTTTGTTATCCCTTGTATGAGAAAACTCCATATCATGAATCCAACCCTCAAATTCAGCTTCAATTTGGTCTTTGGAAATATTCTTTCTTTTCTACAAAATCAAGTTCTGTAGCTAGGCAGTCTCTTCCCTTCACTTCAAAGGAAAATTGTTTGTGGTAATCATTGGCTACCATAATGGCATCCTTGTAGGCTTCTGTTATGCACTAAGGATGCTTCTAAGTGATGGATTTTTTGGCATTTTTCTTGGACCCCTATTGGAACCTCCTTTTGTTAGATTATGGACCCATCTCATTACCCATTTTCAACATTATTGAATGAAAAAACATGATAGGGGTGGTGGATAAGAGGCAGTGGAAAGGGCCATAGAAAGGAATTGGAACCTGAGAGGAGGGGAGAAATACCTAGGAGGAATTCACCCACCCCACAAATAAAACTAGTATATCATTCCCAATCTCAACCAATTGTAAATGTGACACATAAAATGTAGAACTAGGGAGGGTTGAGCCACATAATAGAGGGTATATAATCCAAAAAATAACTATCAAGTTTGAAGTCAAGATAGGGTAGTTGAGCTTGGAGAAGAGACTATCACCACCGCTACATCCAATAGCACCTTCATCTTCCACTGACACTTTACATCTACAATTGGAGAGGGATAGAACAAACAAAGCCCGTGTTTCTTCCATGATAGCATGTGAGGTGGTCATGCTAGAAAATTATGCCAGTAGTTGTAGGAAGAACAACCTTACTCTCTATTGATGGCCCTCGTCCTCCATCTCCTTAGTAACCGCATACCTCACACATGGAATTGCATGCATATCGGGCTTCTTAGGGCATGTGGAGCTAGTCCCTATCCCAAAGGATAACACCCCATCCAAGTCATATCCACTTTATATTGCATAATTAAATGAGGAGTGAGAGCCTCCTTATAAAGGGTTACATACGAGTTGATTCAATCCACTTTATGAATGTGGGATAGACTAAGATACACACAAAAGTGAAATATAACATAAAAGTATAACATAACCTAAAGTGAAAATGAATGTATTAATGTCTATGTCTAATATATAATTGACTATTATTATTTTCACATTTACTCTAACAACCTCCCTTAATGGCCAATGTACTAACTAAACCAAGCTTATCTCAAAATTTGACATATTTATCAAGAACCAAACAATTTGGTCCTATGATGGAAAATATTGCATCTCAATAGATTCATCCTCTATAATTTGTTTGATGAAGTGACAATGGATTTCGACATGCTTAGAGCGCTTGTGGAAGATCACTAGATTCTTGGCTAGCTTGAGCACCCCTAGATTGTCATATAGCACTGGTATCATCTCTATTTGATGCAGATTCATGTCTGAAAGCATCCTTCTAAGACAAATTTCCTCACAAGATCCTTTCATTGTTGCTCAATATTATGCTCCGGTCAATGAAAGGGCTATTGCATGTTCACTACAAGGAAAACACATTCTAGCAAAGGTTTTTGCTGAGGCTTTTGGAGAGGTTTTTCATGTTACCAAATTTGGAAAAAAATTCAAAAAAATAATTTGCTACAACCTCCTCTATTGGCTACATAGGTTTTAGCAGATGGTCCATGTAACTAAAAAAAACTGGGTGGGCGGAGGTTGTAGTACAAGTTTTTTTTTCGGTGTTGTTCTTGTCAAAATGCACCAGTGCGGTATTGACAAACATGCACTAGCATGTTACTATAATAAAATGCATCGATACATTAATATAATAAAAGAAATGGATCTTAATATAATAAAAAAATGCCCCAGCGTGTTTATAACTATTATGCACTAGTTCTTCCTTTTTCGTCGCATGTAGAGCATCGATGCTCTTATAATTACTACTCATTGGTTCCGCGTTGTGTTCATATGATGCCCCAATTCACTTTATGATTTGTTTGCCCTGGTGCGATTAATTTATAGTTCTCCCCAGTGTGATCATGTTATCTTGAGACCCAGTGCATAGCATGTGCCCCGGTGCTTGTGTAATTAGTACGTACATGTATCTATTTTACCATATGCACTGAATGGTAGTGAAATTTTGAATATTCGAGGAGAGATGTCAGCACCATTATTTTAAGTATGCACCGGTACATATACTATAGTAAAGGAAATGGTGCGTAAATAATATTTAGAATCCCAGTGCGTATAATAAACATAATGCACCAGTATGGAAATTATTTTTTAGTGCCCCAATTTATATTTCAAACATGAACACCGTACAATTTTGAAACAATAAATATTATTGTACGTTATATCATTTATGAAATGATGTGTTTTCTCAATAGTACGTATTGGCGAGTTATTATAATTATTATGTATTGGTGCATATGATGCCTCAAAATGTATTTATTCATATATTATGGCACACACTATCTAGTGAGTTCAAAAGAATACACTGCACTGATATGTATATATTTTAATTCATTTTTTTTTATAATAATATTGTTTTATATTTATGTTATTGCATTTTGATATAATGATTGAATTAATACGTTATCCAACCAATTAAACCTTTGTTATTTGTAACAATCTAAATCATCCACATATTATTTATTTAGAAACGCAACATTTTACAACATTTGACAATGCAATGAAATAGGAAACCCATTTTATTATATATGAATAAGAGACCCATTGTCATACAAAATGAGACAACGTAAATGTCTAGTGCAATAATCAAGTTGCAACCAATTTGTAATTTTTATACTTATTGGTAACATGTCCTCATCATTTATAGGTGATATTGTACTTTGGTTTTTTAACATAATGTTTTCTCGATCGGCTTGTTTTTTATGTTTTTCCCCTATATCTTCCATCTACAAACATAGAAATAAACTATATATCTATAT
>JASDQU010504058.1:0-12528 GCA_032191745.1 Picea mariana
TTCACAAGAAGACAAAGCATATCGACACAAGATATCATTTCATTCGAGAACTTGTCAACAATGGAGAACTCATCCTACAACATTGCAGATCAAATGAGCAACTTGCAGACATATTTACAAAGGCTTTAGCACAAGACCAATTTGATTATTTAAGAGAAGCATTGGGCATTGTAAATATTAATGTAATTAGTAGTAGAAATTAGGGGGGAGTGTTGGAATATGTAATTTCTACCTACCACCATTAAACCGAACCTTCTACTCAACCGCCATCACTGTTCTTCCACCGCCCGTCATGAACACTCCAGAAAACTCTGCCGACACTCCAGACTGTCTCGAGAGCCTCCAGAAGGTTCTTCTCCATCTATAAAATCATGCATTGTAACCATTCATCCGTGTGTTGAATAGAATTGCCATTTGTTGTGTATTTCATTGTTTTGCCTCTGCCCACACACTACTACATGCCAAGTTGAAATGCCAGGTGGTGACAATGCCGGGAATTGGATACAAGCGTGTATCCATGAATTCTCGGTACTCAGTACTGCTGGTAATACTGAGGAGATAAGAGACAGGGCAGCAGGAATTCTAACAGCACTACTACCAGCAGAGAAAGCTTGCCTACCCTTCCCAATAGTAGTAAAACCCATGAGACATAGACAGAGGTACGAGCAATTAGCTTTGAGTGGATGACAGAGGTAACTCTGTTGTTGTTAACTTGTAAGGTTCAATCTCCATCCTATTGGCTATAGAAGAAGTCTGATAGGAAGTAAGTCAATAAGTGCCCAGGAGGTCTTTGCTAGCCGGTAAGCCAGATTTTCTCCTTCCATCATCAGATTTTCTACTTCTGTTTGTAGCTTCTTGAAACAGGTCGCGTCTTACATTAGATTAATAGAATGTTGATTACAATGGTTGAGATTATTCTTTGCTGCCTTTCATGAATGTTAGAAGATAATGTATATTCTTTATTTTATTATATTGTAATTATTGTAAATTAAAATATTAATATAGATATTTAATATTAAAACGTTTAATTTTACATATTTTTGGGTCAAATTTGAAGTACAATTTTGTATTTGTTTTTTTGTTTGAAACCATATATGTAAGTATTCAGTCTTGACATTGGATCTCCTGGTAGGTATTCTGGCCTGTGAGACAAAAGAAAAATGAAGAGTCATACATGAGCGGCCCTAAATCTTAGGTCTCTTGTATTGAATACGGAAGATTTAACAAAAAAATTAATTTATTTAATATATCTGAGTTGTGATCCTTCTTTGGATAAAGATTTAAGCCATTGTGATCCTTCTTTGGATAAAGATTTAATCCATAAACTGGTAGATGTTGCAGAATATCCAAGGTCGGATGCTTATTTAGTGTCTGGAACGAAAACTATAGATGTTGTGAACATTCAGTATGTAGTTTTCTTAGCAAAAATTTAAGCTCCAAAGTGTATGTATTTTGCGTGAGAATGTTTAGGAGTCATTGTCTGTTATTTCTAAAATGAACTTGGAAACTTTAAACCATCTAGGCGGACCTATTTTCCGATTTGAAATGTCACCCGGGGCGGGCATCCTTGTGAAAAACACGATCGCCTGCCAGTTTCAGGGTTTATTGCAAATTTAATAGATGAAAAATATTGCAGGCTGTTATATGCCAGCCTGCTATTTATCGCCAAAGTCTAATAGATCATGGCAATATGTGGGAACTCTATTTTAGATTCCAGTTATCATGAGTGAATATTGGGAACGCAAGGTTATTTTCTATTGAATCCTTAAACAAGAAAGGCAAACCACGCTGCACATAATCTTGAACACTCACATTTTAATCAAACCATGAAGATGATGGTTCAAACAGATAATCAGTAACGTTGCAATTTTCTTTTGGGTTATCTGTTCTTTTTTTTTTTCATGGAACTGGATAGGGTACTTGGAGGGATGCACTATACTGTTATTTTCCCCGTAGCTGATGCACTATACTGTTATTTTCGCCATAGCTGAGCAGTAAGAAGCTCTCTCTTTAACTATATCCCTCTACAAACATTACATTTTAAAAACTAATTACAGTTTTATATACCAGCACCCTATATGAAAAAAGCCATCGCTTCCTGACAATCCATTTAATAAGACGTACTACAGTCAAGCAATTTCCGAAAAGAACTCGATCGCAGATAAGATGCTATGAAATGTGATTTAAGCAGGGCAGTAGTTTCTTCGAATATCTAAAGGAGTTTATATCAGATCCTGCAGGTTTTCCATTTGGGAATGAATAAATAGAATGGCATGACCACCATTCTTTCCATCAACCTTTTATTTAGTGACTTGGACACCCTCACCTCTGGTGATTGTTAGTCTGGCTTATCCCTTTGCAGGATCGAGGCTCACCATCTTTAGTTGCTCATAGCCTCCCCTCTGCCATCGATTAAATGTTGCTTCGGAATCTGTTTCAAAGAACACACCTGCACCAACTTAACTCTCCATCTGTCGCAGGATTTATGTAATCTTCCTGGTGATTTTCTTGACAAGTTTACATTAAACCTATCAGCTCATGCAAATATCTAGCGGCGACATTGCCACATGTGGCTTGTTCATAAAGCATTCCATCACAATGAGTTTAGCTTTTGAAACTAATCAATGAGTTTACCTTCTAGTGTAATGTTTAATAATTATTTAACATAATTACATTGGTTCTTTACAATGGATTTATTAGTACAACCAGTATAGGTCTAAAATAATTATCTAATATCAAATACTTGACAGTCTCTAGCTGTCGATTGATTATCTATGGTAGTTAAGATATTAATATAAAGAGAAACTCAACTGAAGTTTTTCCAAATTATAAACAACCTTTAGTCTAAGGACTTGTGTTATATAAAAAGTCTTCTACTTTTTAAATATCAACTAACAATTTCCTACATGTGGAAGGATAATACGAATAACAAGTTTGAGGACTTGATAATCGTTATCTTTTGTAAAACAACGAACTTGGTGAAATAATAATTAAGGCAACCATCCAATAGCCGTGCCCTTGGAAGAACCTACTCAATATGGCAATGAAGAACCTACTCAATATGGCAATGGACGAACGATGATCTTGAGTTATACCAAAATAATATCTATGCCCAACCATTCAATGTGCGATTTGCATAAGTAACGGTATCCATGCATTTAAGTTGCAACGCCGAATTTACATAAGGATTTGGTTTCACAACACTTAACAATGGGTGGTTAGTACTAATTAAAATTTAAAATAGATATGTTAGCAAGGATCTGAGGTGGAACCAAGATTAATTCACCCAAACCTCAATTTTCTCACGATACAATTATCCACTGGTGTAGAGAGAGAACAATAATATTCCAAATGGATTTAAAACTTACCTAACACAAATGGATTTACATTCCACAAATGCAAGATAATAAGAGACACTCATATCGAATTCATGTTCAAGATTCAAATTAACTATACATAGACTAGGTGTGTTATAGACTTGGGATTCTAAATTAATTTATTTTGCAATGATTCTATAATTTTCAATTTCGACAATGCAAAATATTTTATAATGAACCATGACTTCAAAATTTCGAAAAGAAACCAATACTATGGAGTCCATCTCCGAAGGTAAGATTTACAATGACATACAAGCTCGAATCCAAAATTTGGAATTCGTCTTATGGTAACCAAGGAAACTCAAGCTTCGGAAGGTACATATAAATTTCATAATGATTCAATGAATTACTTAAATCTGGGTCTGCAATTAATTAGAAAGAGACCCAACGAAAACTTACAACTGGATCCAAAATAAATTTAAACATAGATTCAATCGAACACTTATATTCAAATTTACCATTAAATTAAAATGGAAATTCAACGAACACTTAAATTAGGATTTACAATTAAATCAAGAGGCTCAATCGAACACTTGCATTCGGATTGACATTATATTAAATAGAGACTCAATCGAAAACAATTGCATCTGCATTTACATTTACATTAAATAGACACTCAATTAAACCACTTCCATTCGGATTTGCATTTACATTAAACAAAGACTCAATCAAAAGTTAAACTCGGATTTACAAATAAATTTAATAGAGACTCAACGATTTCCAAGAATTGCCTTAGATAGACAATGAACATTACATTGTTCAAGTTTCCATAATCTCAACTAATTTACTGCGATCATAAGGACATTAAATTGTTGATTGGAAAATAAAATCACAGACCATACAATATATATAATATCTATCACTTGTTTAGAAGAAAACATAAAAAATATTTGGCATCCAAAATTTTCTATTGATTTTACAGTGTCCTTACCAATTCTAACAGACAAATATACTCATACTAAAAAATAAAATTTCACAAATAAAAATACAGGGACCAATGAATATTGAAATATGAAGATTCTCTTCAAAGACTTTCACTCATTTTAATTTCATAAATAAAATACTTGCACTCATTTTGTACTCTCACTTGCTAGTCACCAAAATTTCACTAGTACCTCCCAACCAATGGTAGGGGTACTTTTCCTGAGCCACAAAGGTGCCACACACAAAAATTAGAAAACAATAATTCGAAAGCTTGTCTCGCAAAAAAGAGCCTCCACTCTTTCTACAATCTTGGTATTCCAACTCTCACAAGTAAAACAAATTCCACAAAATTTTGGCAACATAACAATACCAAGAACACAAGTGAGATCCATTTTCCTTTTACCACATTTTTCTTATATAAAAATCTCCAATGACATATGTCTTTGCACAAATAATTAACGTTTTATATTAAATTAATTATGATTATTCACCCACACAATTGTCATACTCTCCCCAAGTTGCACAAGTAATTACTATATTTTTTATATAAAAAATCCAATTTCGGTCAATTTGTTCCTATTTTCTCTCTTAGTTGTTCCTTTGTTCCCCAAATTCTCATTTAATGAGTGTCTCCTAACTATATATTATTTAGAGTTTGAATAGGAGTCTTCTTCTAGTTATACTTATTGGTAGTTTGACTCAATTATCCACCCTTTAGATTTTTATCCAATCCAACTTTTTCAAGAGTTTGATTTTTATCTTCATTTTTTTAATTTTTTTAATTTTTTTAATATTTAATTTAGTTCCTTAATTAAAATTAGACTTAGTATTACTATTATAGTTAGGATTAGACTCCTATTAGGATTCTTAGTTTATAATTTATTAACTAACTAATTATTTTATTCTAACAAGGTAATGTTTTCTAGGCCACTTAGATTTATTGACACAAGTATTAATTATGCAATGTGTCCTTCAAGATGCACCTCTGTACTCCAAGCTTGCCACTCACCTTAGACTAGTTTTGGAATTTTTTTGAACCCTTTGGAATCAACACTCCATTCGGTTCACCTTGTGAGGGACTAAGGGATTCTACGGTATAAGGATTTTTCCTTATTATGCACCCCTTAGAAATATTTGTGAACGACTGTCTCAATTTTCCCTCATGACATTGTGGACCTCTCGAACTAGGTAATTATTAACCTAAATTTCAAACCACAATGAGAATGCTAGTAGGATGTGATAGGGTCATTGCCACACCTCTCCCCCAAATGTTTGGTTTTTTTGCGTATCCCGTTTACTCCTTATGTAAGTCGAATTAACAAGTATCGTCAAGCTTGCTTCCACTGACAAAAAATCTGTCAATAATCCATATAGATAAATCATATTGTAATCAATCATGTGTCACATGTGCATAAAATGAGTTACTCAAAAAAACACAATCCACTCCCTTACTAAATCCTCAGTCTAAGGAAGTCCATTGGTGCCATCAAAATCCATAACCTTTCATGTGTCTTGCACACTTGAGAACACCCATCAATAACATTTTCCAATACATATACATCAAAATAGAAATAAGTTGCAATACATAATCATCATCATATATAACCCATAATCGAAACAAAATCATAATATACCATAATCGGATCACTTGCACGCAAGTGGCTTCAAAGAATATGTCAATAAAAGTGTGCTCACTAGAGCTGGATGTTACAGCAGGAGAAGGCCTAAAAACTTAAAATGACGACAACTTTCGATTCTAAACTTGGTTTTGAGTGTTGGGGCAATTCAATTGCTTAAATTTCTTTCATTTAATTATCAACGAGGGATGCTCATAATCTTGTGATGATGCGAGAAAAATATATGCAAGAGTAGGCATCTAACTCTAATCTAAGAAAATTAAATCAAATCCTAATTCTTTCATTCCACATAATAAGACTTAGTTGTTGTAGGGAAGAAAACACTAGCTCCCTTACAGGAGGTCTTTTCGTGATGTTTCACAAAACCTATCAACAATCAAGGTCATCATGTAAAAATGCATGCATTGAAAATAAATACACTTAAAAAGGATTAGTTGTTGTAGACATGAAAACACTAGCTCTCTTACAGGAAGTTTTCTCATAATGTTTCAAATAACCTATCCATAATCAAGATCATCAAATAATTCTAATAAAAACAATAAAGAATATAAACCTATTCAAAGCATTAGAACAAGAAGAAAATGCTACTATGATCTATTTGGAGTGAGATCAAATATCCCATGAAAAAAGTAACACATAAACTAAAGCATTCTAAATCTAAACTAGAGACTGGAAAATGATGTGAAAAGAAAGATTGATTCTTATTCCATCATAAATTGGACACAATGCTCCAGGAGTCCCCCCTTTGAGATGGAGGAGGCACTCCTATTTATACAAAAAATTAACATAACTTAGATCCACAAATCTCTCCTAGATCCACGAATGTCTCATTTGGTTACAACCATGTGCTCACACCTATCAAGTGATATCTCTACAAATCCTCTCATAAATATCTTTTTCATGATTAATCTCCATCCAATATACTTGTGTAAATCTCCAAATATTCATCAAATCTTCAAGGGGTTGAAGAGGAAATTCGAATTTGAGGCTTGATTGTAAAATTTGACTTGGTTAGAGTCTTCAAATACATCTATGAAAATCATGAAACTCATCATACTTTAATATATAAGTGTAAACATGTCATTTTTCAAATATTTAATCATAAATTCACTCAAAAACACTAAAGTAGATGAATTGGAAAATCATATGTCTAAAACCCATGTAATGATGAAAATGGTTTAATGTAAGGGTATGGGAAAGGAGAATATGGTTAAAAGTGAAGTGAAAGTGAAGTGAAAGGTTGGTAAAAGGATGGTATTTTGACAACCCAACATACCTCCCAACTGAAGGTGTTGCATGTCCTCATGCAACCTTGCATTGAATTTCCTAAATTGTGTGATGGAGCCTTATGTTGTTGAAAGATATCTAATTGGAATATGTGTTTTGTGGTTTCTTCTTGTGTGACAACCATCCATATTTCCTTATGTAACAACACTTCTTTTTCTTGCTTATGGTTGGTTCTTGTGTGAAAACCAAAAGTATTTCTTTATGTAGCAACATTTCTTATTCTTGATTATGGTTGGTTCTTATGTAACAACCATCAATATTGTAAGTGTTGGTTATTGTGTAACAACACTTTCATTTTTCATTTTCTTGCTACAACACAGAATAGACTTGAAATTTCAATCATATGAATGCATTCAAAATGATGATTCAATAATGTGTGTATCATTCATTCAATCATTTTAGTCTTATTAAATAAGGTTTGTTGAAGTATGTTAAAGGCATAAAAACCATCCTCCACATGGTATATTTTCTTTGGAATGTTTTCTTCATGTACAAACCAATGATGCATTTAAGGAAGTTAATGAAGGTGTTTATAAAAGTAATAACACTCAATTGGGAAAACATGTTGGTCAATAGAATATGAGGTTATGAAAGATGTAATATAGGATAAATGAATGGAATATGATGAATATCCCTCCTAAACTGTATATGTTTTTCATGCTTGGAAACATTAGCAAATAGGGTAGGTTAATGGTGAATGAGAAATTTTCCAAATATATGTATTTAGCATTGAAAGAATTATTGATTAAATATTGGAAAACAACATACCTTCACCTACTTGAGAAGATCATGAGTTATGCATTTGAGAGATCTTTGTATGGCTGGAATATTTTGGCTACTTCTATTGGATGATGGATCTTTAGAGTGAAAATAATCTGATCTGCCTGGTTGTATGAACATAGAATGAGATCTAAAATTGGTACATTTGTACCATCTTATTGCTCAAACTAAGTTGTTGGTGCTGAACTCTAGAGATGAATATTTGATTTATTGGAACACTATTTCAATATGTTGTGAGAATCCTGGAACCATATATTCTTCATTAATATCTACATCATGGTATAATTCTTATCTACGTGAATAAATTTTGTTGATGTCGAACATAGAAATAAATTGTCAAATTACCAACCATTAATGAATGTTGTTAACCGAAATGAGACTACCCACCATTAATGTCAATGAGAGTTAATATTCCCAAGTACATCTTATTAGGTACGAGTAAATGTATCACACGTCGATTAACCTAGAATATCTGACAAACAAGGGACATTGATGTATTCTCATTGTTTATTGGTGAGATAACTTGACATTAAGGAATGGAAGCCTCAAGGTACTGAAAAGGTCTCTAGTATCAATCCTAGATGATGTGCTGATGTCGATGGGTCAAGGCTTGTTAGAAGGAGGGCCATAAGGAATCCCACATCATCTAATGTGTGTACAAATTAATTATTTAGAGGACCATAGATGAAAGATCAAGAAGGCTTTATTTGGAAAAAGGAAAATGACAAGGTGGTAACTCAACTTGGTAAGTGAGTTAAGAGACTTTATTCACGGGTTAGGGGTGAGTGAAAGTGAGGCAAGAAAGTATGAAAATTGCAAAGGGGTTGAAGCCATGATCTAGTAGTGATAGGAACATAACAATTTTAGGATTGACTTCAACATGTTAGGCTCAAAGGAAAGAAAATGAATCATCACATAATGGTTATGAGAGACTTATTTTAATAGAAATGGTATGATGGATATGGTATGAAATATAATGATTTTCACTTCTTCATAATTTCATGGAGACATGATTTTTCAAGCGTATGTGGTCTTTGAAAACCACTAGCACATAAGTTGGTATTTTTCATTATCCCAGAACTTGCAGAAAAACTTAGCACTAACTTGCAATAAATTGTGAGTTTATCAAATAATAGATGTGATTAATCTTTCTTCATCTGATACATACACAAAAATTGACAAATAGTGCTAAAAAGAACAAATCCAAGGAAAATGAATAAAATGGCATGTAAGTTTTACATGTCGAGAAGTGGTGTGCCTTGGACTACCTGTCAATATTTATTTGATAAATTCTTCGTTTGATGTTCAATTTGAGTGATTCAAAAGTAAAATCAAATTATTAGAAGCATTTTTAAATGATATGATGTTCTTAAGAAAATTTTTAAGTCTATTGGCTATAAAATAAAAAAAATTACCGAAAATTTGATATCCTCAAATGCTGATGATAATGCCTCCATTTGCGTAAATATTTTCAACGATGCTTTGTTTTCCTCAAACAGACTTTGTATGAGAAAGTTATGAATGTCAAAAGTTTTTAGGAAACAATGAAAAAAATGTAGGCGTGCCACGTAGAAGCACCATAAATGAACACATGGCAGGTGATTTATATGGTGACTGAGTAGCTATCTCAATAGATTGATGATGTGGAAATTGACTGGATTGATGACATGAAATATGACTAGACTGTTAATGTGGTAGATTATTGGGTAGGTGATTGGGCATGTGACTGGATGATTGTTGAACCGATGAGAGGTTGTCACGTGGGCCAATCAGAGGCTGCCCCTCATTTTGACCAAAATATGTTTAATCCAATCCACAATGGCACCCACAAGATTCAAACTCATGACCACACAAAACAAGCCAAATGCCTATGCCATTAGACCAACTGAATAACTTGTTAAGTTAAATGGAAATTAAATTATTAATGTTGAACTATTGGTGATACAGTGTTAAAAAAAATGGAGGGTCGGAAAGTTTTGAACCCACAAGCTCTGGACAAACAATGCAAATGTATTACCAATGCACCAAACACATAACTTGTGAAATGTATTGGGAATTAAATTATTTCAATTGGAGGATTAATGATATTTTTTATCATGTATGAAGCATGCGATCAACAAAAAATTGATACAATGTATACTTTTACAAATTCATAAAAGAGTGAGTAAAAATATATCAATGTAGACATTTTGGTCAATTTTGAACATGCCTTGGGTATATATAGGAAATGATTTTGTATTTGTAGTACTACTAGTCAGAAAACACTACATATATGATCTAGTGTGTGTTGTGATTTAAACGGTATAAAAAACGATGCATTTCTTCAGTTATAAAGAAGATCGATGATGTGTATTAGTATGCAAGACTTTTCTTCAAGGACTTAGTGCGACTTCATGGATTAACGAAAAAAAATCACATTAGACATGTACATGACTAATTATTGAGTCACGTTTAGAGGAAATTTTGGAATATTATTGGGATGGATTTGCAATGTACTTTAACATAACATCCTTAAATTGATGGATATAAAAATATTATGAAGTGAATCCCTCAAAATATACTATGAATATTAGCTAGAGACAAGCCAATTTCATGCAAGGTTAAGAGTTTAGCACATGATGAGTTTTCACGTACAATAACTTTGTAAACATGTAGATAGGGTATTCATCATTTAGAATTATATGCAAGGAAACTAAAATGAATAAAAAATCAATTCATCAATCTCCAATATACAATGTTGACTGATCCATTAGATGGTGCAATTGAATGTATATCCTCAAGATAGATTCAAGGATAATATGGCATAGTACATGGTGCACATGGATGCATTATGAAGGACAAAGTCATTCACAATGGGAGATATGGTCATGGTGTATTTGAAAAAATATCTATATCCTAGATGTGCATATAACAGGTTGAATGCAAAGAATATTGTACCATGTTGGATACAAAATATCCAACATCAAGTATCTACCCATCGTCAAGTTGTACAATCCTTTCCTTGTGAGTTGGAATTCTGCCTCAGGCTTCCAATCAAAATAATTGTATGGTGTGAGGATAACCACCATGTTTCACTATAGATTAGGTGTCATATCCATCTCTTCCACTATGTTTGATAACCCCTAAAAGTTTACTCTCAATATGCAAGTAAAAAATTGAGAAATCACCGCAAAAAATGGCACTTTAAGTGAAAATTCGTATCGGTTTTAGGAGACGATCTTTCGACTTACTTTCTGAAAAAATTGTGAGGGATTTCGCAAAACAATCAAAAAACCACTTGACGAATGGGGCAATTTAATTCTTTTGTTGACTGTTTCCCCAAAAAGTGAATATTTTGGGAGAAATCACTGTAGAAAGGTATGACCATGGATTTGTATCAGTTTTAGAAGGTGATATTTCGTCTTACTTTTTTAGTAAACGGTGAGGAATCTCGCCAAACTGTTGAAAAAAAACTTGCAGAATGGGTCGATTTACATTTCATGTGAGACGTTTCCTCAAAACATTAATACTTTGGGAGAAATCATCGTAGAAAGGTACAACTATAAATTTTTCTCGTCGAATCTCTGATTTTCCTTATTCTTTGGCTTGTGTGACTTTCTCTAGGAAGTGTATCTCTCATACCATGTCAATATTTCATTGAAACCTACGTAGGATATCTAGATAAAGTAAGTACAAACAAAGATTATCAAGAAAGGAAGAGATATTCAATATGGAAGAATATGAAAATATATTCACACTACTCCAATGAGCTGATGATTGATACATAGATGATGATCAATATGATACAATGAATGAGTGGAATACAATCATATCTAGGACATAAAATTCCATATTAGAAGAATGCATGCATGCATAATAGCATAATAGTGATGATCTAAAATAGAGAGTCTAAAATACAACTACTCAGTTAACTCCCACTAAACGTGTGCTTAAAATATAAATTTCTCGAACAATTCCCACCTATAGTATTGGGTAATAAATTTTGATTTTTATGACCTAATGAAGACACTACAGGTTATGGTTCTAATTTATTGTGTGTTATTCATTTGATCATCGTTGATGTAGTACTAACATGTAGTAACTAGTTGTATGATTGAATTTTGTATTATGTAAATATTTTATTTTCTAACAAAACTTAAATCTTTATGTATATATTTCACTTATGTATGTGTAATTTTTATTTTTTTTGTTCCTTGTCCCACAAACAAAGGGATATCATACACCAATTTGGTGGTTGGCTTGTTCATGACCTTAAAAATGGATAATATGCAACTTGAGTGGGCATAATGGTTAAGAGCATGTGTTTCCTCTTAATAGGTCACAAGTTAAAATCCAAAGTGGGGTACAACATGTGTACCTCTGTATACAGTACCATTCAAATCACTGGTAGGAGGGGGTCCCTTGTTCCACAAATAAGGGGTATTATACACCAACTTGGTGTTTTTCTTGGCCATGAAATTAAAATTATTATATATATATATATATATATATATATATATATATATATATAGAGAGAGAGAGAG
>JASDQU010504058.1:12777-27941 GCA_032191745.1 Picea mariana
ATATTATTTGCATGAATGGCCCCCCCTATTAGGAGTTTTAGGGGAGGATCCCATGAAAAACAAATTTGGGGCTTACTTGAAAAATGTTTTGAGCAATTTTTTGGCATTGGTAGGGGCAATTTTTCTACTCTCACAATTTAGTGGTACATCGTATTTCATCCCATGGTTTTCTAATTCTAGCTAAGGAATTAAGGTTGTAATATAATATGGGTCACTATACTACAATATTATTTATTGTCATGGGATATTATATATTTTATTGTAAACAATGAAGTTGGATGATGAATATGAATTATAGGTTCAACTCTAAATGAGTCATTGGTTTTCCCATTTTAGGATTCCAAGTTAAGTATCTGTGTATATGTGATATTGCAAATGTTTTATTTTATATTTTTAAGAGTTAGTGTTTGCATTGTATTACTATAAAATATTTAAAAACTTACTTTTGGTATTAGAGAAGTTAATGGTCTTAGGGAGACACCGTTGTGGATAAGGGTTTGCATTGGGTCTATGATAGACCTTGTTACAACGAGATATTTTCAATAATGATTCTTGTGGTGAAAATAAATGAAGAGCAAGTCAAAAGTAGAGATCGAAAAAGTTAATGCAAAAAGTTTTTAGTTGTTGAAGCTCGAAATGGAATATTTGCTGGTAATAAAATATCAATGGTATGTTGTGGATCTACGTACTACACATACAGGAATGTCAGCAAAAGAGTGGAAAATTTTGGATCGGAAGGAAAAGAGAAAAAGTGGGAAGGAAAGATGTTGGAAGAAGATGTACAACTTGAATATTAAATATGGAGACTTAGTGATAGATAATTTGAATGCATTCTATACTATGGTAATTCAATTATTTTATATTGATAATAATATTCTGATAAAGATAATTGTGTCATTTTATTGCTCTCCTTATCAAACTCATGGGATAATCTACTGTTAGTCATAGGAAGTAGTGAAACTACTTTAAGATTCGATTATGTAGTCTCATAATTGTTGTCATATGCGATGAGGTGGAAAAATGGAAATCCATAGCACATATGCCTTGTTTATAAGAGGATGCTCACAGGAAAGAAGTAAAAATAAGTCCTCAAGTGGGAGATATAAATCTAGAGGAAGATATAAATCTTCTGAAAAATTCATAAAGGTATGTTGGAGATGTGGAAAATAAGGGAATTACAAGAAACAAAGTAGACATAAATGTAATGTACTAGATATATTATAATAGCATTAAATATATATACTACGGAGAAAAACAACATAGCAACACAATTTATGAAACCAAAACACCAAAACCATACCTTTATTTAGAGGAAACAATGTTCACTTGCCTCTTCGAGGAGGAAATCTCTAGCAGAGAAACAGTTTATTAAAATAATTCTCAATACAAAAATTTTCATGTCCCCTACTCTTATTCATACTAATTATATCTTCTAAAGTTCATTCTAGAGGAAGATCCCTATAGAACAGGAATCTTTTGTTAGGTATTCTTACATTGACTTATTCCAATTTATTAAATAGACCTTATTAACTAATGTCGACCTTTATTACATGGAAATATACTATTATACCTACATAATGTATTAGGTAGGTTAGATCCATAACATGCCCATTGTACTCTGTTTGTATTGATGTCGAAGGGTTGATTTCAAGTATTTTCATAGTGATGTGGTTGTATAATTGATATATTGATTATTGTTTATCTGGCCATTCATGTAATTGTTGTTAAAGGGTTGATTTCAAGTGTTGTCATAATGATGTGTTGATATTAAAGGGATTTGTATCATTTATGGCATGTCATGGTTGATAGAAAGAACCAAATGGATAAACTCCAAACTGGTCCTCTTATGGTGAAAGCCCACATAGGAAAACTCTCTTGGATAAAGTTCTCAAAGTGTTCTCCTTATGGTGAAATCCCTCATGGGAAGATTATTTATGAAGTCCAAATGGTAAGGTGGTTGAGTAGCCCATTAGTGTGGCTAGAGAACCCAAGTTTGCTTGAGGAATAATGTAATGAAGGTTAGTAAATTTGCAGGAGAAACTATTCCATATGGATAGTATATGTCATGCCATTTTTGTATATATTTGGAATGTCACATAACTCATTGCAGTTAGATATTTATGGCTATGTGAAGTTGGAGAACCCTCATTAGTTATCCAGAAGCCCCTAGATGGTCAAAGGATTCTAATTATTCTAGAATCTCCTAGAAGAAGTTGACTAGTCAAAGTGGTTAGTCATGGGTTAAGTTGTTGCAACAAGAAAAAAATTAAAATTAAATTAGTTTCAACTAGAATGGGAGAGTTTAATATTTGTGGATAAAGTGGTTGTAAGTGGAAAAAGTTGCTAGAAGTGGGTTAGCCCCCAAAAAAGGAAGTTTGGTAAGTTGGTCATAATATAACCCTAGAGGAAGCTACTTGGAGAAGTATAAATACGAGAGAAAAGGTATCTTATGAGTATGATATTTTACAATGTTGAATATCTATTTGTGAAATGTTATTTGGGGAAGTATTACTGATACACAAAAATCATAGCAGAAAATCACAATAGAAAAATCGTGGCAGAAAAATTGTGACAAAATCGTGACAACAAGCCCATGGTAGGAGAATTGTTGCAGCAGAATCATAGAAGAAAAAATACGACATAATAATCGTGACAATAAAAACATGACAAGATATTCACAAAACCAAAATCGTGGTAGAAGAATCGTTTCAACAAAAGCACGATGGTATATTTGGCAGCTCCAAGAAGTTGGCAGTTCGGTAACCACATCATATTTGCATATAGGAATTGTTTCAAATGTTGCATAATATGGTATAGGTCTTGATTATTGCTATGGGATTAAGGGTATGGTTTTGGCACATGGTCTTGTATTAAGGTTTATGGCATTTGGTTTATGGAGAGTATGGTGTATTTCTTGAGGTATCTTGTTGGTTAAATTGGTGATATTATGAATATGATTGAGTGTTGACTTGATGATTGATCTTTGTGAGTAGATATTATTTGGATGATGAGATTGATGAGACAGGTTGAGGTAACATATTGTTGTGACATTTTGTGTTGTGCATAGTAGATACCCTTCTCTTGGTATAGAATGTTGATACAATTTGACATATTGTTTTCTGTCTACAAGATGGGTCTTGTACTTGAGAGTTGGATTCCTCACATCTTGAGTTGTATTGAGTTATGCAGGATGAGTCTTTCAATTGAGATTTGGTTCTCTCTTTGAGTTGGTGCTGATAAAACCTAATATTGTAGTATCCTCTAACATATAATACAAAAATCTTAAACAAATATTCAATTCTCCTTGTGATCATTATTGCGATGGTTCAAAGTTCTTTATTATTGATGTATGTTGTTTAGAAATGTTTACTAACTAAAGTTTCAAAATAAGAGTAAAAATAGGCTCATACTAATTCACCCCCCCTCTCAATGTGGTCGATGAGTCCAACAATTGGTATCATAGCTGGCCTTCATCATAAGCCTTACAAGATTGAAGGAGATTTGTGAACACTCAAATGGATGAACATGCATATGAAGTTGCTCTCTTTGATGAGACATATTACTTATCATAGAGAATATAAATGAGAGTATTTCAAGGAAAAATGAGCAGGTGTTTGAAATAGAGTTGTTACTGGACCAATTCCCTCAAAGAATCAGTCAAAACTTGAAGAAAAAAAGAATAATACAGTAGCAATCAAGACCATCTTAAATGGACTCTCATATTTTTTCAAAGAAACCATAGGAGAACATTCCATTTCCAAGGACCTATGGCTAAAGCTAGAGAAGGTGTGATGTACCCAGGCTAGGTACACGCCAACTAAAAACTTCTTTAATACTCTTATATATATAATGTAATTTAAACATACATAAATATTCTGCTACAATATAGATTAATTCATAAATAAGAATAATCCTACTCATTTCTACATATACAAGAAATACTTATAACATTATAATACATATGCAAGATACACAACATACAATTAACATAGAATTGATACTTATCTTCTATGGGAAAACCACTCAATACTTGTAGACCTTCCACGAACCTCCCATCCTTAGACCACAATGCTTCAAGCTATTAGCAGTGGCTCACCCCTAATATGCAACTAAAATCCACCGAGGGTAAAGGAAATCCTATGTTAGGTTTAAACTATGGTAAGTTTCATAACGCAACATGAAGAATTATGTCCAAGTAGCCTACTTACGTCCACTGCTCACAAACTCTCATTCCGCACATGCTTATCCCACCGAGAGAATATACACCTTCATTGTTCCACAGTCCATTGGTTGCTCCACTTCCCTTCCAAGGCTTGAATAATAGGATGGATCGAGAATTCTTAGAGCTATGTAGTAGTTGTTGGATTCCCTCTAGGAGAAATCATTTCCCCAACAATCTCTCTCACCTGGAGAGAGTTTCTCACATTCCTCACAACGTGCTTCTTAAACCCATGGGCCTAACAACCCGCCTCTTCAAACTAGAGGCCCGACAACCAGTTTCTTTTGGCTATCTCTTAAGTAAACCAAGTAACCACAACATCAAAAACAGGTAAGGTAATGGAAGATTCAACAGATTACAAAGGTTCATGATCGAGTCCAAAATCATCCAGTAAACACCAATCCTTGATCGGATATGATCCTCTTAGGCACAACATTTAGTCTCACTATTACACTAACAAAGACTCTAGCTATTTCAGGTGCCTGATACATCATATGCACAGGGATAAAATGTTCACTCTTCGTCAGAGTATCAACAACCACGAAAATCGAGTCATGCCTCATTGTCGTTGAAGACAATCCAACAATGAAATCCATCGAAATGACCTCCCATTTCGATTTTGAAATAACGTGTGGCTATACTAATCCTACCATATGTCTATGTTCAGCCTTCACTTGTTGACATTCTAGAGATCTTGCCACGTAGTTCACTATGTTTGCATTCATTTATTTCCAGAAGAATAAGGGTTTAAGGTTTACCCTCATCTTCATGACTCTTGGATGAGCCATGTACACCTATGATCTTCATTTCAGATCAAACTCCTCAACTCATCATTGGATGATACGTAAATCTAGTTATTATATCTCATTACTTCGTCAAATTTTTATCCCTGAAATTTTGGTATCAACATGGTGTTTTCTCTAATAAATTCCTTAACCTCTTGATACGAGTCACTGTTGCATTGTATAGTTAGAATATTTTCACGTAGATTCCTCTGAAGACGTATCACCGAAAATATGCGTGGTATTCGACTCAACGCATGATCCACTATGTTCATTGTTCCTTTTATGCAGGTAATCTCAAAATTGTACTCACTAAGTTCCAACCAATTTCTTTGTCGCGCGTTCGAGTCGCTTTGCATAAAAATGTGTTGTAAGCCACAATGGTCCATTTTTAGTTCGAATTTCTGTCCAAAGAGATAGTATTTCCACACTCAGGAAATACACAATTGCCAATATCTCCAAATCATGTGTCTCATAGTTCTCCTCATTCTCTCTTAACTTCCTCGAGATGTAAGTGATCACTCAACAGTCTTGTATCAAGACTCCACCTAAGCCTTCCTTGGGTGTGTCAATGTATACCGAGAAATCCTCATCCATATCATGAACTTTTAGTATTCGGTTGTCATCAACAACTCCTTGAGTCTTCGAAATGCTTGCACACATTTCTCGATCTGCATAAACTTCTTATTCTTACATTTACATTGAAAATATGCATTTACCCTGAAATTACATTCCTCATGTACTTATATGTACATTGAAAATATTATTTAACCAGAAATTACAAAGTTCGTTACTGTCTAGTGGAACCTGAAATGAAATGCTAAGAGCGGATGTTACCACTCCCATTGTAAATGGATGGGATTCAAGTTTAATAGAAAATATTTTATTATAATATTAAATGGTTTTAAATAGTTTATTATATACAATTTGTAAAAGTTCATCCTTTCTGATTTTTCAAAGCATTCCTTTTTTTCGAATATATGCAAAGGATTGAATGATTACTTCAAAAGGTGAAACCATTTTTTCAATTTTCATTTCCTATCTACAACATCAAATTTTGTGAAAAAATATATACTCAAAAACAAACTAATACAAATAATCAATGGAATTCATGACAAGATGCAGGCCAAACCATTCTACCATTTTTTCAATTTTCATTTCCTATCCACAACATCAAATTTTGTGAAAAAATATATACTCAAAAACAAACTAATACCAGTAAACAATGGAATCCATGACAAGATGGAGGCCAAACCATTCTAGAAGGGATTCAATTTGATTGTATTCATGCCTTATCCGAGGGAGTCCCATTTTTTCTTGTGGCTTTTCTTTTCGTTTTTTATATTTGGTGCATAATGCGTGTATTCCTCGACTGCTCACTTCTTGTCTCGTGATAGTGAGAAGGTCAATGTTTTTCTTAAGAATAATTTTGTCGTCATATTATCGACACAGGGAATCATTGTCTTCATCCCTGGATTGCCATTGTCTTCATCAGAACGTGACTTTACAGGTCGTTTTTTTTTCACAAGTTAAAGACCAAATGAAGAAAAAAAAATATTTAGAAAACAGATGGTAAGTAGAAAACACAGAACAACACTTCGGAGTATCAGATTTACCAGGGGATGTGGATTGTTGCACGCCTTATACATAGATAGATACCAGAAATTCTTATCAGAAATCGTACTGATTAATATTTATAATAAAAAATACAGGGTTAATGTTATCTCTCCATGATATTTACAACAGAGAGTACAAAGTCCAATGCAATCCAGACAACACAATACGAAATATACTGAAAGTGGGCACAGAATGTTGCCTTGCATCTTACGCTTTATCCCCGTTTTGTAGTGGAAAG
Organism: Picea mariana; assembly: GCA_032191745.1. Classification (NCBI taxonomy): domain Eukaryota; kingdom Viridiplantae; phylum Streptophyta; class Pinopsida; order Pinales; family Pinaceae; genus Picea; species Picea mariana. The sequence goes on from JASDQU010504058.1 coordinate 19,634, forward strand.
CTTACCCTCAACCTTGGATAGGCACATTGGGGAACTTGCCTTTGGAATTTTCAAACTGCAAGTTTCTTTCATATCCAATCTTCATGGACCACCTTTTAACTCGACAATCAATAATGGTTCAATCGTGGGAGTAACCATGGGAGCCTCCGAGGGAGCCCCTGGGCATCATCTCCCGTAAGAACTCCAAAAAAATGGTGTTAATTTCATTTATAAAAAAATGGTGGTTTCAGGAATCCTCGTCGTCCTTCCATGTCAACTTCACGTCCAGGATATGAAACGCCACCAAACGTAGAGGAAATGAAGAGGTAAAACACAGATACGCCACATAAAAGGATGCGTAAAGAGGTAAATGAAAGAGGTAAGGCAAGGAGACGCCTGTACCAGAGATATATGTTAAAACTGAATAGGTAAATGTTAAAATTGAAGTAATCTTGTTTGAATTTGCTAAATTATGTTATGTGGGAATTGATAAATAAAATCACAGTATAATCATTATTTATATATTTTGATAACCTAATATAATATATAAATATATTAATCAATAATATTATTGTTATATATTATATTAATGTAATAATTAATTACATTTAGGATGTAAATAAAATTAATATTAAATGATTTAAAATATAAGTATATCAATATTTTCTTATTCCATAAAATATATTAAAACATATTAATACATGATATTAATATCAATATTCATATTTTATTTATTTTGTGGGCGTTTCACTAAGATTTTAATTGGTTTATCAAACTTAATAGTGTATTAATATATTTTAATAAAGTTGAATTGTTATTTAATCTTTAAAAAAACAAATATATTTAATTTAAAAAAAAATATAATTTTTTTATATTTAGATTTTTTAAAATATTTATTAATAAAATAATATGAATAAATAAATTGTGTTTTTAGTTTTTGTATTTTTATATTAAATATGTGTTTTTTAATGAAATAATAGTGATAAACTATATTTTATTTATTTATTTCAATGTAAAGTAATAATATAAATAAGCACTATTTAATTATTTATATATTAAAAATTTCTAGATTATTTTAAAATATATATTATATAATTGAAAATATAATTTCTATGGTTATAAATGATCATAAAACTTTTCTTTATTTTAATGGTTTCATAATATGAAAATATAATTTTTATAGTTATAAATGATCATAAAACTTTTCTTTATTTTAAAAATATAATTTCTATGGTTATAAATGATCATAAAACTTTTCTTTATTTTAATGGTTTCATAATATTGATTTTAATGGTTTCAGAATATTGATTTTAATGAATGTTTTTTATGAATAAAAGATTTGTTTTGTTAATTCTGTTATCTATGATAAATAAAATCAATAAAAAATAAATAAAAAATATATATGGATATTAAATAAAATCAATAAAAAATAAATAAAAGATATATATGATAAATAAAATCAATAAAAAATAAATAAAAGATATATATGGATATTAAATAAAATCAATAAAAAATAAATAATTATTTTAATGGTTTCATAATATTGATTTTAATGAATTGATTTTAATGAATGTTTTTTATGAATAAAAAATTTGTTTTGTTAATTCTGTTATCTATGATAAATAAAATCAATAAAAAATAAATAAAAGATATATATGGATATTAAATAAAATCAATAAAAAATAAATACAATAAAAAATAAATAAAAGATATATATGGATATAATAAAAAATAAATAAAAGATATATATGATAAATAAAATCAATAAAAAATAAATAAAAGATAAAAAATAAATAAAAGATATATATGGATATTAAATAGAATCAATAAAAAATAAATAAAAGATATATATGGATATTAAATAAAATCAATAAAAAATAAATAAAAGATATATATGAATATATAATGATCATAGTTTATATCATAGTTTGTTAAAATTCGTCGAGGGAGTACCATTGTTTCTATGTGGTTTTTCTTTTGGTTTTATATATTTGGTGCATAATGCGTGTATTTCTCGACTGGTCACTTCTTGTCTGGTGATAATGAGGAGGTCAATGTTTTTCTTAACAATAATCTTGTCGTCATCTTATGGACATAAGGAATAATCGTCATCTTATTTTCTAATAGGGGTGAATCAGGCAAGTGATTTAGGAGGTCAATGTTTTTCTTAACAATAATCTTGTCGTCATCTTATGGACATAAGGAATAATCGTCATCTTATTTTCTAATAGGGGTGAATCAAGCAAGTGATTTGGCTTCTAATAGGGGGTGAATCAAGCAAGTGATTTGGCTGCCTTTTTCTACCGTTGGGCCTTTTTCTACCGTTAGGAGAAACGTGATTCTTTTTCTACCGTTGGGCCTTTTTCTACTTCTTTTTCTACCGTTGGGCCTTTTTCTACCGTTGGGAGAAACGTGATTGTTCGTTGGGCCTTTTTCTACCGTTGGGAGAAACGTGATTGTTCCTTTTGTTTTCTTGCGAACTGGTTTCAGTTATTTATATGTCTGTTTTCATATATGTTCACCTACTCTTCTCTGTTTGAATAATTATATGTCTAATGTAATGAGTTTGCTAGTTATGAATTATTTATATGTCTGTTTTCATATATGTTCACCTACTCTTCTCTGTTTGAATAATTATATGTCTAATGTGATGAGTTTGCTAGTTATGAATGATCATATATCTATGTGATGCATTTGCTAATTTGAATTGAAATACCTTCCATATCTGTCAAATGATTAATCACTTATGTATCTATTGGATTTGAATTGATAGGATAACCTGAATGAAAATTGTTTCAAATGATTAATCACTTATGTATCTATTGGATTTGAATTGATAGGATAACCTGAATGAAAATTGTTCTACTGTTTATTGATAGGATAACCTGAATGAAAATTGTTCTACTGTTTATAAAACAGTAGTATACCTTAAAAATTTAATCCTTAGGGATTCTTTACAGTTGGATTAAATTTTGAATGGATGTTGGAAGTTTCCCATTAATTGTTTTGACAGTTGTAAGAATTTTGTATGGTTAAATTCTAGAAGTAGTCACTACTGTAAACTGGATTACTGCTATACAGAAATAGCTATAGGAAAAGTTTTCCAGTGCATCGAAGTTCCCAGTACAGAACTATTTGAGTAATTAGAGTTGAAACTAACACTATATATGGGGTATTTATATTTTTGTAAGCAATTATACACAGAGTCATGATATTAATTGGTGTGTATTTATGTACCTATGAATCCAAAAGCAAACAAAAGTTATGTATGAAAAAATCATGATCAAACATATACATATATATGCTTACGTGTTGCAACTGGAATTGAACAGTATGAATTATAATAGAAAATAAATCATCTACAGTCTTGTTCCTTAAAGCCTTTAAAAGGCTTGATACATGAGAGAATAACCGGATGCACACTTTATTTTTATGAATTTATCCCTTACCCCAGGTTGTACAAATTCTGTTACTCATAAATAAACTTCCGTGTTACGATATAAAATAATGCAGAAATAGAAGATTCCATAAAGAATAAACTCCGAGATATACAAGTATCGCAAGCATATAAACAATCAGTAAATTTCGCAGCTATACCAATATCCAGAGTGGATAATTAAAATCATTTTATAATTCCGAGGGTAGATGTAGAATAAAATTGCAATACTTAATCCTATCTAAATATCGGATTACAAAGTCCTGGATTTAAGAGCACATGGCATAACAGAAAACAAAGATAAATCTTTCGACCATTTCTCAGTAAAGGATTTGACCCTTTAAGTCCCTTTAACGGAGAAATTGTAGTAACAACCAGACGGGTAGGAAACTAGTGCTTCTCTACCCACAACAACCATACACTAGAATGAATTTATCCCGTTCGATAGACTTGAGATACTATTCTTTTTGGAAGAGAATGGTAATAGGAACCTGAATATCTCTTGCTTAAAGCAACGACCTGGATTCCAAGAACGATGAAAGCGTCCAATCCTGTAGAGAGACCGAGAAGATTTTCTTAGCAACAATTAATAAAATAGAATAACTGTAAGGAAAAATGAACTAATTATACAACGAACTTTCAAACTATACTTCGCTGATGGACGTCAGAATTCGACTCCATCCCTCCTCCTCATATCCACAGAAAGGGCGTCGTAGACTCGGATGGATAGAGTTAAGAGCCGCCTGATGGGTACCTCACAATAAGACATAGGCCCCATCTTTAGATTGTAGCAAACAACATAAAATCTTCGGTGCTTCAAAGAAAAAGTGAACAATCATATGCTAAATAAGAGCAACTAATAACTACTGTGCTTTATTAAAATATGACAGATAAGGTCACCCCTCTTTACCACAGAGCAAGGGGTTCTAATTAACTTCTTTACTTCGATCTGAAAACGAAACAAATTGAAGTTCATAGATAGAATCTGGGTAACTCAGGAATCCTTACCCTGGAAAAAATTCGAATGATAACAGACAGGTTAGACACCAAGGTTTCCGGATCAAGGGCAAGAACAATCTCCTCGGCCGAATCCGAGAGCTTCGGGGTAAGGGTTATCCATCATAAGGCAAGAGTTGTAACCCTACATTTCTATTTTCATTTGCGTCATAAAAAATAACAGTAAAGATATTATACAATCAACAATCTACCTTAGGCAGAGGGTATACCGATGGTTGTGGTAAATCGGATTACAGAGAAGATGCCCTATGACCTCCCTCAAAAAAAATAAAAACAATAAATCCGGGTGAATATCAGAGAGATTCACCTTGGGGAACTTGAGGAAATCGAAACCCCTACAAGGATTTACAGTTTCGCTCCACGTAACTAGGACTACAACTGTAACTAAAGGAAATACTCCCAGTCTCAGAGCGTCATAAGGTAAGCAACCTTCCTATGGTCATGGAGTTCAGAGTACCTAAGAAAGGTAACCCAAAAGGGGAGTCACATAATATACAGTCAATACAGAAGAAACGTTCCAAACTATGCAACGCCGAATCAACTTTAACCTCGAAGAGTTTCAGGTAAGAACTACCATCCCTGCTCAGAAATTTATTATAATAGAGAGGACCCCAGAACTATCAACCATAATTGCTTATCTTTCTTAACGCGGATTCAGACGGTAGTGGTCCGTAAAAAATGTATCCACCAGAACGAATCTCTTTTTTTTAACACCAGAGATACACGAAGAAAGAATTGATAACCGACGTTTCTTAGAACACAGTCGCATGAACACACACAGAGCCAACATCAAAATGGAATAGTAGTCTTGGGTAACTGCCGGCTACTCTAAAGGTTGATTAATGAGGTTCTGTACCTGAGTGTCGGGATTAGGGCAAGGTGGCGAATTTTTTCTGTGGGGCACTTTAAAACACGCGTTAATTCCAAAGGAATGCATTCATAGATGAATTAATAGTGTAGGACAGAGGCCATTACTCCACTATGATCGTATCCAAGTTAAACCGCCTCATATCCACGGAGTAATCGTGATGACAGGGAGTCTAGAACTTTCGTTTTTGATCCTTACCTTCTGTTTTGGTTAGGGTTTCATTACGGTCATGGAATCGGTTAAAGACAAGAAAACCATATGCGAGAGTTGGTCCGGATGAGGATGACTGTTAGGTATAAGAAATTAACAATTCTAATTAATCTTTAGAAAAACTGCCTTATAGATCAATCGTTCATACGAGAAGACTATCACACTAATCGAAGATCATTTATTTAGAGTATGTCTCCACTTCCGAGGAAATCGATCCATCATCTCATACGTGGATACCCCATAGTATGCCTTACATGTGCAGTCGGAAGTATAAGTTATGGTGGGGCATACTTTGTACATAAATAGTCTGGTGAGGTCAGAAGATTTGACTATATTATGGTGACATGTATTTATATATAGAGACATAAATAGTTTTGTGGAGGCCGTAAGTATAGTCTATATGAAGGGTAAATATAAACACCTAATTAAATTGTAAATAGATTCTTTGTCATGAATTCAAAGTTGTCCACCCCTTTTGGTTATGATTAGGTAAGTTCGTTAGTTCACCTTACTGAGTAATAATGAAGGCTTTACATGGTTATCACGAAGTAATTAAGTTTAATTATTTTTAAAAGGAAAGAGAAGATTTTTTTAATTTTTTTTATGGTATTTTAGGGAAACATTACATGGTTGTAGTAATCTTGTTAGATTTCTATGTTCACCCTTTACTTGATGAGATTTTAGACATTTAATCACATGGTTTACTATGTCAGTTTTCATTTCTTTCCAGAAGAATAAGGGTTGAAGATCTTGGCTCATTTACATAATTAAAGTGGATTAAAATAAAATATTAATACAATGATAAAGTAATATATTAATAAAGTAGTAATTTACATTATTAAAGTATGTATATATTATTAAGACATTATTACATTAATTTAATGTAGAATTTAAAATATTAATTTACATTAATTAATTACGTCGAAAGGCGTATACCTATGACAATGGGCACAATTAATGATCTTTTAATCTTATTTAACCTTAAACCCTAATCTGATGGCTACGCATTCAAGATGCTAGCATATTCTTAGTCGTCCTCCAAAATCAATGAGCCAGATTTATTGCTCATAACTTCCTTGCATTTATGAAGGCATCTGTTAACATGTTTACTTTTTTACATTTACCTAAGAATACTTAAAAAATTACTGTAAGCATATATAATTGACACGTTCAAATGATTAAAAATAATTAATATGTATGCATGCCACGTTTATATCACTCCACAGTTTTTATGTTAGAGCACTATTCGTTTTTGATCCCACATCGTGCATGCATTACCTCCCACATTATGAACATTCCACGACTTGAACCGCCACAACCAATTAGATGTGAAATGCGTGGAAAACCTGCCAAGCCGAAGAAGAAGCTCAAGAGTTTCCACAGCTCGGAATTGGCAGTAAAATCATTAGACCTTTCATGGGCAGTAACGACAGTTCCAGTAGGTCGATCCGGCCCGGCCAGTCGTGAAGCTGTGGATTGCGAGAGCCTTAGAAAGCTGTACGAAAGGATTTATGTGTCCCTGCGCCAACCATGGGAAGAGCAGAAAATGAAGCTTCTTCTTCTCACCCTCCATTTCTATTTGTTTGACTAATCGTATCAGAGATGGATGCCGGATATCTGCAATTTATTGCAATTTGCCTGTCAATCTCTAATTTCTCCATTGAATTTATAGATTACACCAGGAGCTTGCGTTTTAAGAGGGAATAATCAATACAATACAGTGTGAGATGCTACTCTTCGGACACTCCCGTTACAATAATATATTACGATTACAGTAATATAGCGTAACTGCAGATATAAGGAAAGGAAGAAGGGGGAATGAAGGAGAGAAGAGGGAGATATCTCTCTAAACCCAGCGTTGCCTTCTATACGCTGTTGGTATTGCTGTGCATTCATAATATATAACATAATGATTCTTAGTTATGTGATTATCTTTAAATTTTACAGAAAATTGTTGCAGCTGGAGCGAGTGTTTAGAGGTAAATGAAGAATTAAATAGGAGGTCGCCATGTGCAGGAATAATGGTCCGAATCTTATTTTCAAACCCTAATTAGGGTTTATATTAAAATTAAGGTTTAATAAATTAAAAATGCCTTTCGGCGTTCATTAGCCACAATTATGTGGCTGTGCTAGTTATTATATAAAGTAACATGTGAATTAATTCTTACATTAATAAGTAATGTATTAATTAAGTAATACATTAACATATTATTAAATAATTAATAAATTGCTAAATTATAATAAAATAATGCATTATTAAACTAATAATACATTTAAAAATACATTTATACATTAAAAATATTAATAAATACATTATTAAAATATGAATATATTAAAAGATTATTAAACTATTAATACATTAAAATCTAAAATTATTACATTATTATTATTATTAAAAATTTATCATTATGATTAAAATTAAATTATTATTATTATTTAAATTATCTTTTTATTATAAATTTGTTTAGTATAAAATACATCCTAATACAAATAATTTTAACTCTATTTTTAATAGGAATAACCTTAATCCTAATATTTCTCTAACTTGTGTGTTGTTAAGCCACTCCGTGATGTTAAAGTCACCGGTTCGATGCCCTTGAGTAGCGGTTTCTCAAGCCCTAGGTTAATTGGATAGCCAATAGGTCTCGCATAAATTAACAAACAAAAAAATATTTCCCTAACCCTAATAACCTCAAGTTTAATTAATTAAAAACAAAACAAGATAATTAATATTAAATAGTTTTTCATTTAAATAGATGAAATAGTTGATTAGAAAATATTTTATTATAATATTAAAT
>JASDQU010504059.1:0-18177 GCA_032191745.1 Picea mariana
GTAGTTGATCTCTTAGCTGGGAGATCCTTACAAAGTATGATGTTATGCTGTCGTCATCATTCATCTTCATGTCACAGAGCTCATTCTTCAGACTCATGACTTGTCCAATGTTTCTGACTGAGAATACATTTGTTAGGGCATCGTACATCTTCTTCGATGAGTTAAGATGGGAGATGTAGGGTATCAAGTGGTCTTTTATGGAATCCACTAGGATACTCATGGCATTGATGTCAATGTCTTTGAACTTATCCATAGTTGCAACGTTCTACGGTTCCTTCTCTTCTCCTTCTTTAAACTTTGGCTTCACGATCTTTCCTTTCACAATATCAAACACTTTATTCTTAGCAAGGATGAGGTCAATCCTTGTCTTCCATGCTCTAAAGTTAGAGGCTCCATCTAGCTTGTTCTCAGACTTCATAGAGTTCATCATGGCTTGCTTGACTTGGTCGTGGGGGGCCAGCCCTATGGCCAAGTCGTTTGCGTGCCCATGACTTGGCCACAGGGCTACCCCCCCGCGACCAAGTCACATCCTGTAGACTATGATTTGGTCGCAGGGGGGCAGCCTTGTGGCCAAGCCATGGGTGTTCCCATGGCTTGGCCACAGGGCTGCCCCCCCGTGGCCAAGTCACATCCTGTAGACTGTGACTTGGCCGCGGGGGGCCAGCCCTGTGGCCAAGCCGTTGGCATGCCCATGACTTGGCCACAGGTCTAGCCCCCCACAGCCAAGTCACAACCCATAGACTGTGACTTGGCCACGGGGGGGCAACCATGTGGCCAAGATGTTTGCATGCCCACGGCTTGGCCACAAGGCTAGCCCCCTGTGACCAAGTCACACTCAAACTACTAATTTAAAGAAATAAAATTTAAATAAACTTAAATTTAACTAATCTTACCTGCAGCTCCACCCGTCCGCCCGCCCGCAGGACGCCCACCAACATCATTGTTGGGCTCTAAAGATGTCCTAAAATATAACCTCTATCCATCATCCAAAGGTAGGCGCTGGCACAAGCATTTTACTTGTCGCCTATGTAGGTTCTTACCTTTCGTTTTCAATACCCGTCCTCCAGAGATGCAACCCCTGCAAAGGGACAATAATTGTAACAAAAGGAATGACAATTGTTCCATTCAAATGAACAACACTACTTACAAAAGTAACAACAATCGTGACAAGGGAATGAAAGTCGTTATATTGGGTAGAACTAATGTTGTATTAATTGAGTTGTAGAACTTGCCCAACTATTTAATTTGTCAACCCGGGGTTCGTAAACTGACGAAGCACACGCAAAGTATATGCAAGATTGAAGCGGGACTAATCTAATCTAATGTTAAAGCTACAACTGAAATTGAATCATTAATCTAACACACGACTAAAATTGAATCATTAATCTAATGCAGGAAATTGAAACACATGACTTGGAATTGAATTAATCTAGTTGCGTAAATTAAATTACTCTAAGAATGATAAATTGTGTAAATGAAATTAATCTAGGAATGATGAACTATATGAAGAAAAATAAAATACAACATGTGAAGAGTTGAATGACACAACAACATATGTGGGCTCACGCCAATGAAGCAATCTTACATTATAATAATCAAATCAATCTTCATAACAAAATAATGAAAGCATGAAAACCAAATCCATGAATCAAAGCTAAGAATCCCTTTCTCTTTCGAATCCTAAGGACTACTACTAAATGACTACAAAATAACTCTAATTAATTGAATATTCTAATTGAATTCTCTCCTACTTGAATCCTCATGAAGAGAGAGAACTCTCTTTTATACATGAGGGACTTGAACATAAGATAGCCATCTCATTATTACAGATCCACTTTTCTCTCAACCTATTTCCCATTATTACAAAATATAATCCCTTCAAATCCTCACACATATCTCTCATATATCTTGGATAAGATATTCCAACCAAATCTCCATAATCTTGTCCTTGGAATGGGCTTGAATTATCTCCTCAAATCTTGAAATGGTGGAGGAAGTATTCGAGAAGTCATTTTGAAATAATCCTTCATATATTCTTACACATTACAAAGCTCACACATTTTTGAGATATATATGAAAACATGTCAATTTTCTAACATTTAATCACAAATTCCTTTTTAATACTAAAATAAATAAAGTGGAGAACAATAAGGTGAAACCCAAGTATATTTATGGAAATAATATCGTGAAAGGTTAATGGGGCGATGAAATGTGAAGAATGATGAAGGGAAAGGTGGATGAAAATAGGACATTTCAAAGCCCCAACAATCACCACGCCAAACACGACCGCCAACAAAACCACGCCAAACACGACCGCCAACAACACCACGCCAAACAAGACCGCCAAAAACTATCACTCACACTCAAACTATCACTCACACTAGCCAAGAACTCAAAAAAACCATAACAATCACGATGTGTGGTAAATATATAAACATCTTTTCGGCCAAAAGAATCTTTTGGCTGAAAAGATATTTCGATCGAAACAATAGTTCGGCCGAAATTGTCTTTCAACCGAAATATCTTTTCAACCGAAATAGCTTTCGGCCAAAAAGAGGTTTTCGGATGAAAAAAATCCTTCCGGCTAAAATTGTACATGAAAATCGAGGGCGTCGTCACTGTACCGTTCGATTTGACGTTCAAAGGTTTGGCCGAAACATATTTTGGATGAAAAAAAATTCTTTCGGCCGAAAAAAATATTAGTTCGGTTGAAAACATGTCTTTTGGAATTTTGGAGATCCGATTGTCACGAAAGTGTTACCCACCTTCATGAATTTACCCATATGCATTGTGAATTTTGATGTGCAGTGAAAAAAATTGTAGATAATTGTGTTGTCTATTTTTTTCAAAAAGTACTAATGTCATTTAATGTGTTGAATCTACATTTCATTAAATACTTTTCCTTGTAAATTTCCATAAAAGTTAACAAGTCACTTTTGTTCCCAATGCTAACTCAATGTTTAATGTATCATTTTCAAAAAAATATATATGACCACAATATACATAGAATGTAGTAGTGAATGCTTCTTCTTCTTTGAAAATATGTATTTTTACTAATTTTTGAAGTGAACAAATTAATATTTGAATTGCATTTTATACACATTACAGTGTTTCCAACAAATTTTTTTCTTGTTTACCAAAAATGAAAAATCAAGAATGCCCTTTTGAAAATGAAACATCCATAGAGTGCACACAATTTTTTTTTATATTTTTTTGGTTGTGTAGGTTTTAAGATACATTTTTTTCTCTAGGGGCTATCACTACTCAGGAGAAAAAAACTTTGTGTAAGTTTTCAATTTTTTTATACAAAATAAAAAATGAGAAAATTATATGTCAATGGATAAAGAATTCAATGATGAATATATATGCATCAAGTACACCACCTTCTGGTATGGGAGAGATGAAAGGATTTCACCTATTGCAAGTTGAGTCTCCATGAAAACTTGCAAAAATGGGGAAGGATTCTTGATTTTCAATCCCTTGATCAAGGTCGAATCCTCAATCAAGGTTTTTAAAATACCTTGAAAGCCCTCAATCAAGGTATATTAAAACCCTTGATTAAGGTATTTTTCAAATATATAGTTGTTCTTGATTTAAAAGGATTGATTGATATTGTAATCCCTCTATTGAGGTTTAAAACCTTGATTGAGGGCTTAAAATCTCAATTGAGGTAAAACATTGATCGAGGGTTCACATAAGCCATTTTTTTGTGCATGGCTTGCCAAAATGTGGGACCAGGATTCATGAATTTACCCTCAAGCATCATGGGGCGAGTTCTCGAACCACTACATTAGAACTTTATTGGTTATAAATTTCCTCCAAGGGTGTCGTGGGCACCATGATTAAATTGGTTGTGCACCAAGAATGGGTCTAGAGGTCTAACCAAGGTTGTGAGACAACACTAACAACCTTATGCCCTAAATGATGCTTCTTGGTTTCAATCGCCATGAAAAACACCTAAAATCCACAAAACATTACATATCCTCAACATCTTTTGAATGGTTTAGTAGGGTACATTATGATGTTTTCATTGACATTGATGCCATCCTGAAAATGGTCATCAAAGTATTATAAGGGCCTTGGGCATTTAACAAAGCTTTATGGGCTCAAGCATGGTGAAATATGCAATTACACAACACATAGGACCTTTCTATGAGATATTTGGCCTCTAATTGGGATATGGTTGCCATTAACTGGTTTTGGGCATTAATGGTTGGTCTAGGGCCATAAACCATGGTAAAAAAGGAAAACAAGGACCTTACACAGGAAAATAAACCTTCTAGGTCTCAAGCATTGTGAAGAAGGTCTCCAACCATGACACATGCTCTCTCTATGGGGTCTTTGATTCCCAAGTGGTGTTTTTGGTGCCATTAGGAATTTTTTCACTAAGGGGATGGGCCAAGGTGCCTTGACTATGTCTGGGAGAGAAAAATAGGTCGTAACGCTAAAGATTTCCTTTTGAAACATACGTCTTAATGATAAAGGCAAGGGAAGTTTTTCATAGTTATGAATTTATGCAATAAAACGTATGTGTGTTCCTATGTGGGACTATCTCTTTTCCTCTACGTGTTGGATGAGTTAGTTTCTTTGGTTTCAACTTTGAATTGAAAAACCTTGTGGTTCAAGTTGCATAAGAAAAAAACAAATCCATTTTTTCAACATCATATTCTTATCTCTATTGCCAACACATTTTTAGATATGATCCACATATTCATTATCGATGAAACTACACACACTTTAGAGCTCTGTATGAAGACATAATAAATTTATCCATTTAGATACAAAAAAAGAGAACATATGCATTCTATTTTAGCGGAAACGTAACATACCACTATTAGAATAATATGAGTTTTCCAAGTTATATCAATTTTCTATAAATAAAACTTATATATTCCAGAAGCTAAACTATGTTTTATCTTTTCACATCATAACCTAATAAGTTGTGCATATATCTCTAATAATTTCTCCTAGTCAACATATTGTTGTTTTCCAGATTTTCATTGCAACTAACATGTCATGAGAGCCAAGCATTAGATTGCACCAGGCCAACCCAGTACTTGAAATAGCATAAGAAACGATAATACAAATACGAGTTTAGAAGTTAATTCTAGAAGGACTTGTTCAAGTTTAATCTATAAAGTCCAGGGGGAGCTATAGGGATTGGTTATGGAGATATGATAATCATATTTGTATTTATAATCCTAAATGCTAATATCGATGCCCTATAACTCCTTTATGATTTTAGAAGAAGCCATGATCTAGGTGGATATTGGTGGCCACCCACCTGTTCCAACTGGCTCCTCTTTTCCGTTTTTAGTGCAACACATTCTTCTGTACTTATTTGTAATTGTGGGTTCTACACTTTTGGGGTTGTCTGAATCCCTATACATCTTCTAGGTGGATACTGGAGGCCTCCCACCTAATCCAACTGTCTTATTTTGTATGTTTTCATGTCAACACATATTTTTGTACTTCCAGGGCCATTTTTGGGGCCCTAAATAATGTTTTTTTGGCTCACCACAGTCATACTGTAGACATAGTCAAATTTTGACGGTGTAAGTTCTCGAAAATACCTTTCTAACGGGCTATAACGTGCCTAAGACGGAGATCGTCTGCAAAATTTACGACCCCAGGAAGTTAATGTACTAACTTACCCAAATGGGGCCTACATGACTTTTGGCGTTTCATCTCCTAGGGTTAGGTTTTTGGATGTCTATGGTTTTGGCATTCATGTTTATCATAAAAAGGCCTTCAAAGCCTCATTGTAACCATGTTCTTGCGAATGAGTGTAGCAGTCACATATCTTCTCAGAGATAAAGATGCCACCATTCTAGCGAGTCTTCACTCTGTATTTTTACAGTCTCTTTACAATTCTTTCATTAATAGAAATCAAGTGTTGTTGTATTTCTCTGTTTTTGGCAATTTTCATGAGTATTTAATTGTAATATCTCTGCTTTCATTTCGTTCCAAAAATAATCCGGATCAGTGGTATCAGAGCAGGCTGCTCTTGATCGTTTTTCATCGCATGTCCCCGACGAGGTCCGAGTATAGCCATTTGGGTCTCGAGTTTGTCTCTCTTGAGGACAATCACTCTCGCACACCCAAGAAACCTTCGATGGCAACAGAAAATAAAAACGTCGGAACAAAAGATTCTATTAACCTGTTGCTTGAGCAAGCTCTCGCATGACAGAGGGACAAAATGATGGAGAATTTTACACACATCCTTCAACACCTTCCGATAGAAACAAACACATCTTCATAAAGTGGTCATTTTGGAGGAACCTCTCCCTTCAAGGTACAAGTTAATTTTGATATTCCCATATTTGAAGATCAGATAGATGCGGATGCCCTAGAAAAATGGTTAAATCTATTAGAAGGTTATTTCTCTGTTCAAAATTTTTCCAACAAGGAAAAGATCACCTTTGAACTCCTCAAGGCTATCCCCCATGTCAAACATTGGTGGGAAACTTACTAGGAGAAAATTTCCACAGAGGAATCTAGAATATATGGGGCCAAGCCCACTTGGGATTTTTTTGTGGATGCGGTCAAAGAACAATACTATATTGTTGATAACTATGAAGAAAATTACATGAGATGGAACACACTGCGACAATAGAAGGTCTAAACAGTGACAGAGTTCAAAAATGCTTTCCATACCTTGCACACCAAGTTGGGTATCAAAGACTACGAGCGACATCTTCCTTTGAAATACTGCAGGGCTCTGCATAGGTACATCCAAACCGAAATGGATTTCCTGAACATCTCATCATTGGGAGTTTCCTATCGATATACTGTCAAAATTGATTAGAAATTTAGGCACCAGAACAAATGGGAATTTGGTTCTGCAAATCTACAACAACCAAAGCACGGTAAAGATGACCCTAACCAATAACCTCTAGAAAACCATTCCAATACATAAGAAAAAAAAGGGTAAATTAAAGATGAATAATGACACTAGGAAGTGGTGTGACTTCCATAAAATCCCCTAGCACAACACTGATGAATGTCGCTCGAAACACTCATTGTTGGCTGAGGTTAAAGACACGGGGATGAACCCTGATTCAGAATCCAATCCAGAAAATATTGAAAACAGACAGATCATCGACGCAGACCCCATTGCTATTGTTGTGACCACAACAATTCAGCTAGAAGAATCAGTAGATCCCGAAGAGGGGGAGCGCCTCTTCCATTCACATATGTGGGAGAAGGGGACCCCATTGCATTTCATTATTGATCATTGTAGCCAGAAGAACCTCATCTCAACTTAGGTCATTAAATGGTTGGGGTTTTCAACAACACCACACCCGTAGCCATAAAACATCGGGTGGCTTCACCAGGGACGAGATCTTCACGTCAACAAACAATGTCGCATGTCCTATGGCATCCATCCCTTCAAGGCTAAGGTAATGTGTGATATTGCCGCTCTTGATTTCTGTGATGTTTTTTTGGGCCAACTATATATGTGGAAACATCATACTATCTATAAATCTAGACCACATAGTGTCATTATTACTCTGGGAGGTCATCTCTATAGGATACCAGAGGTAGTTTTGATTACTTATCCACCAAAACAACACCGAAAGGTAATCTCTCATACTGAAAAATTCATCCTCTTCACAGTCTATTCAAAGGATGCACATAAGACCACTACAACCACTACAAACTCAACACCTTCTATCAAGCAAAAATAGATTGTCAAAGAGATAGAAGATATTGTTTCTTCACCTACAATGGTGCCTACACAATACCCCATCCAACCCAGAGACAACAGGTTGGTGGAACAGATTCAACCCCTCCAACAACATGTTTGTGGAAGTCTTCCACAAGCCAAGAAGCACAACTTCTCCAACAAGGCACACAAGTCACCAAGCGCGAGATTCAGAAAATGATTTCCCCTCTTCCCTGGGCACTCAATGAAATGGATACCATTGCTTCCTAAAGGGGGAGGATTGATCTAGGTGGATATTGGTGGCCACCCACTTGTTCCAACTGGCTCCTCTTTTAAATTTTTAGTGCAACATGTTCTTCTGTACTTCTTTGTAATTATGGGTTCTACACTTTCGGGGCTATCTGAAGCCCTACACATCTTCCAGGTTGATATTGGTTGCCTCCCACCTAATCCAACTGGAAAATTTTGTATGTTTTCATGTCAACACATCTTGTTGTACATCCAGGGTCATTTTGGGGCCCTAAACAATGTTTTTTTGGCTCGCCACAGTCAAGTTGTAGATGGAGTCAGAGATTGACAATGTAATGTGTAGTTCTTGAAAAGACCTTTCCAACGGGTTGTCATGCGCCTAAAACGGAGATCATATGCAAGAGTTATGACCCCAAGAAGTTAATGTTCTAACTTACCCAAACGGGGCCCACATGAATTTTGGTGTTTCATCTCCTAGGGTTAGGTTTTTGGATGTCTAGGGTTTTGACATTCACGTTTATCATAAAAAGGCCTTCAAAGCCTCATTGTAATCATATTCTTGCGAATAAGCGTAGCCGTCACATCTCTTTTAGAGATAAAGCTTCCACCATTCTAACGAGTCTTACACTCTGTATTTTTACAGTCTCTTTACAATTCTTTCATTAATAGAAATCAAGTATTATTGTATTTCTCTGTTTCTGGCAATTTTCATGAGTATTTCATTGTAATATCTCTGCTTTCATTTCGTTCCAAAAATAATCTGGATCAAGCTAGACAAGAGGTTGGGTTTTCTTGACCCTAAAACAAAATGGATAATAAAATTTGGATTGTGTGGTATTACAAACTCTAATTTAATATGTGAGTGTTTTCTTTGATGAGCATTTACCTTGCACAAGTTTCACAAAAGATGCATGTCCTTTGTATGGCCAAGTAGAGACCATTTGGCATTTGTTTTGGAATTGTTGTTCTACTCATGAGCATTGAAATTTTGTTTTGAACAAGTTGAGGCACACTTTCTTTAGTAATATCCACTAGAAAGTGACTCTCTTAGGAAATGAAGACTCCATTGTCCCAATCCAATGTAAAGGGTTGTGGTCCTATTGATAGATCGAAATGTCTTACTCAATTACAAGGGATTCACTCGTTGACTTCACACCATTTTGGGTAGGATACCCGTATCTATTGAATGGCACTATGTGTGTGCCAATGGGTTAGATATCTAAGTGATAGTCTATTATATATTGGGAGATTTTCATTGTGAATTTGTCTTTAGTGACAATGTTTTCTCTTCTATTTGTTTCAGAGATTAATACTCGACTTAAGATTGTAATTTAAAAGGAAAAACAATATCCTTCAAAGAGATGTACATGTTGTTCAATTAAGCTCACTCTAACTTTAAAAACCTTTAGCTTAATGATCGATTTGCACTCTTTCTTGAAAGATTTTTCTCTTAATAACATATATTTGTATTCTTTATGGTGCTATATTTTTTAAATATAAAATACATTCTTCTAAAATAAAAAATAAAAAAAATAGTAAACTATTAATTACTTATAACCATGAGGTAACCTAGAAAATTCAATGTTCTTAGTAATTGCTTGTATACATAAAGTTACCATATTCATTGTCCTTTGAAGAAACCAAGTATAATATATTCAAGTGAAGCTTGACATATACAATATACAATTGAAGTGCAATATAGATTCCAACACCAAAATATACTTCTGTGATGGAGACATATATGATCTTGGCTCAAAACAATGTTATATTTTCTAAAATAAGAAGATGGTTATCTTGACAATAGACATTTAAGAAATATGTCTTTCACATCGGTGCCATAGATGTTCTTTCTATATTTTCTAAAATCAGAGGATCGTTATCTTGACGATAGGCATTGAAGAATGACTTCCTTCACTACTATGGATGTCATTTTTTCTTATGATGATAAGTTTCATGTTTTAAAATCTATAGAGAACATATAAAAATTACAAGGTTAAATTGGAGATTGAATTCTATTGTGATGGCTAGGAAATTGATGGTTACATTTGCATATTTAAACCTTTCAAATCTAAATCTAATCCCTATAAGACTTAAAAAGATTCCTTAGTGTAGAGCTAAGCCTTGCACATCTAATTCTAAACATTGCATATATCTCAATTATTAAAGTTGCATGTATCTAATATCTTAGTTTTATTTGTTTCTCTCAATTTTTATAAAATGAACATGAAAAGCCCATAATATTTTAAGACTAAACAAAGTAATAAATCTATCAAAAGATTAGATTCATTTCAAATGGAAAGGACTCTCATCTTGATTTAAAGTTGCATATATCTAATCTCTTAGCTTTATTTGTTTCTCTCATCTTGATTTAGATACTACTAATGCTAGATTCTCGATTATTAAAGTTGCACTTATCTAATGTCTTAGCTTTATTTGTTTCTCTCTTTTATAAAATGAACATGAAAGACTATAATATTTTAAAACTTAGACCAAAATAATAAATTTATCAAAAGATTAGACTCATTTTAGATGGAAAGTACTCTCATCTTAATTTAGATACAATTAGTGCTACATTCATTGTAGTTATTCATAATTTAAACATCAAACTACAAAAATAGAAACACAAGCACAAATTTATGAATTGAAATCAAATTAAAATAAATATATTAAATTTGTTTTATAAATTAAAAATAATTCAAATATTTTATTTTATTATTATTTAATATTATACTTTTATAAATTTAATTTATTACTTTGGAATCAACAATAAACTTTCATATTTAAATCTAATTTGATTTTTAAATAATTTAATATTATACTTTTATAAATTTAGTTTATTACTTTGGAATCAACTTTCACATTCAAATCTAATTTAATTTTAAAAAGTAAAACAAGATTAAACAAATTTATAACCATATTTAAATGTCTACTTGTGAAGCCATATATACGGTATGCGAATTCGTATAAAACATTTTTGAAAAGAGATCAAAGATAGATTAAGATGAGAATAGCATAATAATTAACATGTCATGAACACTACTAAGTCATACTGAAAATCCCAGCTCTATTAAAACTGATACTGAATTACCTTAAGATTAACAATGCAATTTCATGTAAATCTAATTTATTGAAAAAAAAAATCAAACAAGATTAAACAAATCTATAAATGTCTACTTCAGAAGCCTCATATACAGTATGCAAATTCCTATAGAACATTTTTGAAAAGAAATCAGAGAAAGCTTAAGCTGAGCAGCATAATAATTAACATGCCATGAACAATACGAGCCATACTGAATATCTGAAATCTATCTAAACTGAAGACTTTATTTAGAATTCCTGGTACAGTAACATCAATGACACTACACAACCATCCATGTCTGATAAAACATACCGGACTTATCAGACCCCAACTGGAGAGACTACTACTATTGAAGATATTATATTGAATCAGGTGTGGCAGCTGCAAGTACCGCACTAGCAGTTGGGGCCGCACATGCAGTCGTTCTCCAGAGATACATCTCCACCATGCATGTTTACACCAAACCCAAATATATTCGATTATCATCTTATTCTGAAACCATAGAAACAAAATTTAAAAAGCTGATACAGATAGCACAATACCCCATCTCATAGTTGGTCTCCACAATACCGTCCATCTGGAATCCCTACTTCTTGCTGTGCAACAGAACAATCCAAACATGGAACGAGCTCAGTACTAGTTAGACTCACTCATGACGAGCAACATGAAATCAGAAACGAAAAAGAAGAGAAATTGATAGGAATTGAGATGAAAACGCTAAAAAGAAAACAAAAGACAACATACGGGCACTGAGTCTTGTCAGCGCAGTCACAATTTTATCAGCGGTCGATAAGTAAAAATGGATTTAAAAATTGAATTCCTGAAGATATGAAATTTTTATAAAATACAAAACGTTTGAAATAAAAAGTTGGATAGTTTTATAAGAGAAATTAAGTTGGTTAAACAAATGCTTAGTGTATTTAATAAACTGATATAAGTTGGTTAAAAAAATGATTAAACATGACTGTGACTTGGTCATGGGGGGCTAGCCCTATGGCCAAGCCATTGGCATGCCCACGGCTTCGCCACAGGGCTTCCCCCCACGGCCAAGTCACATCCTGTAGACTGTGAGTTGGTTGCGGGGGGCAGCCCTGTGGCCAAGCCATGGGCGTGCCCATGACTTGGCCACAGGGCTGGCCCCCCCGCGACCAAGTCACAGCCCGTAGACTGTGACTTGGCCGCAGGGGGCCAGCCCTGTGGCCACGCCGTTGGCGTACCCACGACTTGGCCACAGGGCTAGCCCCCTACGACCAAGTCACAACCCATAGACTGTGACTTGGCCGTGGGGGGCCAGCCCTGTGGCCAAGATGTTTGCGTGCCCACGGCTTGGCCACAAGGCTAGCCCCCCGT
This sequence comes from Picea mariana, assembly GCA_032191745.1. Classification (NCBI taxonomy): domain Eukaryota; kingdom Viridiplantae; phylum Streptophyta; class Pinopsida; order Pinales; family Pinaceae; genus Picea; species Picea mariana. The sequence goes on from JASDQU010504059.1 coordinate 12,348, forward strand.
GGCCAAGTCACACTCAAACTACTAATTTAAAGAAATAAAATTTAAATAAACTTAAATTTAATTAAGCTTATCTGCAGCTTCACCCGTCCGCCCACCCACAGGACCGCACCAAACAGGATCGCCCGCCAACAACAACACGCCAAACATGACCACCAACAACACCGTGCCAAACACGACCGCTAACAACACTACGCCAAACACTATCACTCACACTCAAACTATCACTCACACTAGCCAAGAACTCAAAAAAACCATAACAGTCATGATGTGCGGTAAATATATAAACATATTTTTGGTCGAAAGAATATTTCGGTCGAAAAGATATTTCGGCCGAAACAATAGTTCGGCTGAAATATCTTTTAGCCGAAAAGAGGTTACCAGATGAAAAAAATCCGTCCGGATAAAATTGTACACGAAAATCGAGGACGTCATCACCGTACCGTTCGATTAGACATTCAAAGGTTCGACCGAAAAAATTATTAGTTCGGTCGAAAACATGTCTTTCAGAATTTTGGAGATCCAATTGTCACGAAAGTGTTACCCACCTTCATGAATTTACCCATATGCATTGTGAATTTTCATGTGCAGTGAAAAAAATTGTGGATAATTGTGTTGTCTTTCTTACTATATTTTTTTCAAAAAGTACTAATGTCATTTAATGTGTTGAATCTACATTTCATTAAATACTTTTCCTTGTAAATTTCCATAAAAGTTAACAAGTCACTTTTGTTCCCATTGCTAACTCAATGTTTAATGTATCATTTTCAAAAATATATATATGACCACAATATACATAGAATGTAGTAGTGAATGCTTCTTCTTCTTCTTTGAAAATATGTATTTTTACTACTTTTTGAAGTGAACAAATTAATATTTGAATTTCATTTTATACACATTACAGTGTTCCCAACAAATGTTTTTCCTGTTTACTAAAAATGAAAAATCAAGAATGCCCTTTTGAAAATGAAACATCCATAGAGTGCACACAATTTTTTTTTTATATTTTTTAGGATGTGTAGTTTTTAATATACATATTTTTCTCTGGGGGCTATCACTACTCGGGAGAAAAAAACTTTGTGTAAGTTTTCGATGTTTTTATACAAAATAAAAAATGAGAAAATTATATGTCAATGGATAAAGAATTCAATGATGAATCTATATGCATCGAGTCCACCACCTTTCGGTATGGGAGAGATGAAAGGATTTCAACTATTGCAAGTTGGGTCTCCATGAAAACTTGCAAAAATGGGGAAGGATTCTTGATTTTCAATCCCTTGATCAAGGTCGAATCCTCAATCAAGCTTTTCAAAATACCTTGAAAGCCCTCAATCAAGGTATATTAAAACCCTTGATTGAGGTATTTTTCAAATATATAGTTGTTCTTGATTTAAAAGGATTGATTGATATTGTAATCCCCCTATTGAGGTTTAAAACCTTAATTGAGGGCTTGAAATCTCAATTGAGGTAAAACATTGATCGAGGGTCCGCATAGGCCATTTTTTTGTGCATGGCTTGCCAAAACGTGGGACCGGGATTCATGGATTCACCCTCAAGTAACATGGGGCGAGTTCTCGAACCACTGCATTAGACCTTTATTGGTTATAAATTTCCTCTAAGGGTGTTGTGGGCACCATGATTAAATTAGTTGTGCACCAAGAATGGGTCTAGAGGTCTAACCAAGGTTGTGAGACAACACCAACGACCTTATTCCCTAAATTATGCTTCTTGGTCTCAATCGCCATGAAAAACACCTAAAATCCACAAAACATTACATATCCTCAACATCTTTTGAATGGTTTAGTAGGGTACATTATGATGTTTTCATTGACATTGATGGGTCGTTCCATCCTGAAAATGGTCATCAAAGTATTAGAAGGGCCTTGGGAATTTAACAAATCCTCTTGGGCTCAAGCATGGTGAATATGCATTTGCAAACCACATAGGACCTTTCTATGGGATATTTGGCCTCTAACTAGGAGATGGTTGCCATTACTGGTTTTGGGCATTAATGGTTGGTCTAGGGCCCTAAACCATGGTAAAAAAGGAAAACAAGGGCCTTACACAGGAAAATAAACCTTCTAGGTCTCAAGCATTGTGAACAAGGTCTCCAACCATGACACATGCCCTCTCTATGGGGTCTTTGATTCCCAAGTGGTGTTCTTGGTGCCATTAGGAAATGTTTCACTAAGGGGATGGGCCTAGGTGCCTTGACTATGCCTGGGAGAGAAAAATAGGTCATAATGCTAAAGACTTCCTTTTGAAACATAGGTCTTAATGATAAAGGCAAGAGAAGTTTTTCATAGTTATGAATTTATGCAATAAGATGTATGTGTGTTCCTATGTGGGACTATCTCTTTTCCTCTACATGTTGGATGAGTTAGTTTCTTTGGTTTCAACTTTGAATTGAAAAACCCTGTGGTTCAGATTGCATAAGAAAAAACAAATCCATTTTTTCAACACCATATTCTTATCTCTATTGCCAACACATTTTTAGATATGATCCACATATTCATTGCCGATGAAACTACACACACTTTAGAGCTTTGTATGAAGACATAATAAATTTATCCATTTAGATACAAAAAAAGAGAACATATGCATTATATTTTAGAGGAAAAGTAACATACCACTATTAGAATAATATGATTTTTTCCAAGTTATATCAATTTTCCATAAATAAAAATTATATATTCGAAAATCTAAACTACATTTTATCTTTTCACATCATATCCTAATAAGTTGTGGATATATCTCTAATATTTTGTCCTAGTCAACATATTGTTGTTTTCTAGATTTTCATTGCAACTAACATGTCATGAGAGCCAAGCACTAGCTTGCACCAGGCCAACCCAGTACTTGAAATAGCATAAGAGACCATAATACAAATACGAGTTTAGAAGTTAATTATCGAAGGACTTGTTCAAGTTTAATCTATAAATTCCAGGGGGAGCTTTAGGGTTTGGTTATGGAGATATGATAATCCTATTTGGATTTATAAGCCTAAATGCTAATATCGATGCCCTATAAATCCTTTATGATTTTAGAAGAAGCCATGATCTAGGTGCATATTGGTGGCCACCCACCTGTTCCAACTAGCTCCTCCTTTCCATTTTTAGTGCAACATGTTCTTCTGTACTTCTTTGTAGTTGTGGGTTCTACACTTTCGGGGATTTCTGAATCCCTACACACCTTCTAGATCGATATTGGTGGCCTCCCACCTAATCCAACTGGCTTATTTTGTATGTTTTCATGTCAACACATCTTTTTGTACTTCCAGGGCCGTTTTTGGGGCCCTAAACAGTGTTTTTTTGGCTCGCCATAGTCAAACTATAGACATAGTCAATTTTTGATGACGTAATGCATAGTTATCGAAAATACCTTTCCAACGGGCTATCACATGCCTAAAAGGGAGATCGTATGCAAAAGTTACGACCTCGGGAAGTTAATGTACTAACTTACCCAAATGGGGCGCACATGACTTTTGGCGTTTCAACTCCTAGGGTTAGGCTTTTGGATGTCTAGGGTTTTGGCATTCATGTTTATCATAAAAGGGCCTTCAGAGCCTCATTGTAATCATCTTCTTGTGAATGAGCGTAGCAGTCACATATCTTCTCAGAGATAAAGTTGCCACCATTCTAGTGAGTCTTGCACTCTATATTTTTACAGTCTTTTTACAATTCTTTCATTAATAGAAATCAAGTATTGTTGTATTTTTGTGTTTTTGGCAATTTTCATGAGTATTTCATTGTAATATCTCTGCTTTCATTTCATTCCAAAAATAATCTGGATCAGTGGTATCAGAGTAGGCTACTATTGATCATTTTTCATTTCATGTCCCCGACGAGGTTTGAGTATATCCATTTGGGTCTCGAATTTGTCTCTCTTGAGGACAATCACTCTCGCACACCCAAGAAACCTTCGATGGCAGCAGAAAATAAAAACACTAGAGTAGAAGATTCTATTAACATGTTTCTTGAGCAAGCTCTCACGTGAAAGAGGGACGAAATGATGGAGAATTTTACACACATCCTTCAATGCATGTCGATAGCAACATGCGCATCTTCATAAAGAGGTCATTTTGGAGGAACCTCTCCCTTCAAGGTACAAGTTAATTTTGATATTCCCATATTTGAAGGTCAGATAGATGCAGATGCCCTAAAAAAATGGTTAAATATATTAGAAGTCTATTTCTCTCTTCAAAATTTTTCCAACAGGGAAAAGATCACCTTCGCACTCCTCAAGGCTATCCCCCATGTCAAACATTGGTGGGAAACTTACTAGGAGAAAAGTTCCATAGAGGAATATGGAATATATGGGGTCGAACCCACTTGGGATTTTTTTGTGGATGCGGTCAAAGAACAATACTATCTTTTTGATAAATATGAAGAACAATACATGAGATGGACCACACTATGACAAGAGAAGATCTAAACAGTGCCAGAGTTCACAAATATTTTCCATACCTTGCGCACCAAGCTAGGTATCAAGGACTATGAGCGACATCTTGTTTTGAAATACCGTGGGACTCTACATAGGTACATCCAAACCGAAATGAATTTCTTGAACATCTCATCATTGTGAGATGCCTAGCGATATGCTTTCAAAATCGAGCAGAAATTTAGGCACTAGAACAAATGGGAATTTGGGTTTGCAAATCTGCAACAACCAAAGAACGATAAAGTCGACCCTAACCAATAGCCTCTAGACAACCAGTCCAATACATAGGAAAAAAAGGGTAAAGTAAAGATGAAGAATGACACTGGGAAGTGGTGTGACTTCCATAAAATCCCCTAGCACAACACTGATGAATGTTGCTTGAAACACTCATTGGTGGTTGAGGTTAAAGACACAGAGCCGAACCCTGATTCAGAATCTAATCCAAAAAATATTGAAAACAAATAGATAATCGATGCAGACCCCATTGTTATTGTCGCGACCACAACAATTCAATTGGAAGAACCAATAGATCCTGAAGAGGGGGAGTGCCTCTTCCATTCACAGATGCAGGTGAAGGGGAACCCATTGCATTTCATTGTTGATAACGATAGCTAGAAGAACCTCATCTCAGCTAAGGTCATCAAACAGTTGGGGTTGTCGACAACACCACACCCGCAACCATAAAACATCGGGTGGCTTCACCAGGGACGAGATCTTCACGTCAACAAACAATGTTTCTTGTCCTATTGAATCCATCCCTTCAAGGATGAGGTAATGTGTGATATTTCCCCTCTTGATTTCTATGATGTTGTTTTGGGCCAACTATATATGTGGAAACATCATGCTATCTATGAGTCTAGACCCTGTAGTGTCATTATTACTCTAGGAGGTCATCTCTACAGGATACCAGAGGTAGTTCCGATTACTTCTCCACCAAAAAAGAATCACAAGGTAATCTCTCATACTAAAAAATTCATCCTCTTCACAGTCTATTCAAAGGATGCACATAATACCATTACAACCACTGCAGCCTCAACACCTTCTATCAAGAAAAAATAGATTGTCAAAGAGATAGAAGATATTGTTTCTTCACCTACAATGGTGCCTAAACAATACCCCATCCAACCCACAGACAACAGGTTGGTGGAACAGATTCAACCCCTCCAACAACATGTTTGTGACAGTCTTCCATAAGCCAAGAAGCACAACTTCTCCAACAAGGCACACAACTCACCAAGCCCTAGATTTATAAAATGATTTCCCCTCTTTCTTGGGCACTCAATGCAATTGATAACATTGCTTCCTAAGGGGGGAGGATTGATCCAGGTGGATATTGGTGGCCACCCACCTGTTCCAATTGACTCCTCTTTTCAATTTTTAGTGCAACATGTTC
>JASDQU010504059.1:22677-46943 GCA_032191745.1 Picea mariana
ATCCATGAATTAAAGCTAAGAATCCCTTTCTCTTTCGAATCCTAAGGACTACTACTAAATGACTACAAAATAACTCTAATTAATTGAATATTCTAGTTGAATTCTCTCCTACTTGAATCCTCATGGAGAGAGAACACTTTCTTTTATACATGAGGGCCTTGAAGATAAGATAACCATCTCATTATTATAGATCCACTTTTCTCTCAACCTATTTCCCATTATTACAAAATATAATACCTTCAAATCCTCACACATATCTCTCATATATCTTGGATAAGATATTCCAACCAAATCTCCATAATCTTCTCCTTGGAATGGGCTTGAATTATCTCCTCAAATCTTGAAATGGAGGAAGTATTCGAGAAGTCCTTTTGAGTTAATCCTTCATATATTCCTACACATTAAAAAGCTCACACATTTTTTAGATATATATGAAAACATGTCAATTTTCTAACATTTAATCACAAATTCCTTTTTAATACTAAAATGAATAAAGTGGAGAACAATAAGGTGAAACCCAAGTATATTTATGGAAATGATATCATGAAAGGTTAATGGGGCGATGAAATGTGAAGAATGATGAAGGGAAAGGTGGATGAAAATAGGACATTTATGAGCCCCAACAATCACCACGCCAAACACGACCGCCAACAAAACCACACCAAACATGACCTCCAACAACACAACGCCAACAACACCATGCCAAACACGACCGCCAAACACTATCACTCACACTAGCCAAGAACTCAAAAAAAACATAACAATCACGATGTGCGGTAAATATATAAACATCTTTTCGGCCAAAAGAATCTTTCAGCCAAAACAATAGTTCGTCCGAAATTGTCTTTCAGCCGAAATATCTTTTCAGCCGTAATAGCTTTCGGCTAAAAAGAGGTTTTCGTATGAAAAAAATCCTTCCGGCTAAAATTGTACATGAAAATCGAGGGCGTCGTCACTGTACCGTTCGATTTGACGTTCAAAGGTTCGGCCGTAACATATTTTGGATGAAAAAAAAATATTTCGGCTGAAAACATGTCTTTTAGAATTATGGAGATCCAATTGTCATGAAAGTGTTACCCACCTTCATGAATTTACCCATATGCATTGTGAATTTTGATGTGCAGTGAAAAAAATTGTAGATAATTGTGTTGTCTATTTTTTTCAAAAAGTACTAATGTCATTTAATGTGTTGAATCTACATTTCATAAAATTCTTTTCCTTGTAATTTTCCATAAAAGTTAACAAGTCACTTTTGTTCCCAATGCTAACTCAATGTTTAACGTATCATTTAAAAAAAAAATATATGACCACAATATACATAGAATGTAGTAGTGAATGCTTCTTCTTCTTTTTCTTCTTCTTTGAAAATATGTATTTTGACTACTTTTTGAAGTGAACAAAGTAATATTTGAATTGCATTTTATACACATTACAGTGTTTCCAACAAATTTTTTTCCTGTTTACCAAAAATGAAAAATCAAGAATGCCCTTTTGAAAATGAAACATCCATAGAGTGCACACAATTTTTTTATATTTTTTTGGTTGTGTAGTTTTTAAGATACATATTTTTCTCCAGGGGCTATCACTACTTAGGAGAAAAAAACTTTGTGTAAGTTTTCAAATTTTTTATACAAAATAAAAAATGAGAAAATTATATGTCAATGGATAAAGAATTCAATGATGAATATATATGCATCAAGTACACCACCTTCTGGTATGGGAAAGATGAAAGGATTTCACCTATTGCAAGTTGAGTCTCCATGAAAACTTGCAAAAATGGGGAAGGATTCTTGATTTTCAATCCCTTGATCAAGGTCGAATCCTCAATTAAGATTTTTAAAATACCTTGAAAGCCCTCAATCAAGGTATATTAAAACCCTTGATTGGTATTTTTCAAATATATAGTTGTTCTTGATTTAAAAGGATTGGTTGATATTGTAATCCCTCTATTGAGGTTTAAAACCTTGATTGAGGGCTTAAAATCTCAATTGAGGTGAAACATTGATCGAGGGTTCGCATAAGCCATTTTTTTGTGCATGGCTTGGCAAAAAGTGGGACCAGGATTCGTGGATTCACCCTCAAGCGCCATGGGGCAAGTTCTCAAACCACTACATTTGACCTTTATTGGTTATAAATTTCCTCTAAGGGTGTTGTGGGAACCATGATTAAATTGGTTGTGCACCAAGAATGGGTCTAGAAGTCTAACCAAGGTTTTGAGACAACACCAACGACTTTATGCCCTAAATGATGCTTCTTGGTTTCAATCGCCATGAAAAACACCTAAAATCCACAAAACATTACATATACTCAACATCTTTTGAATGGTTTAGTAGGGTAGATTATGATGTTTTCATTGACATTGATGCCATCCGGAAAATGGTCATCAAAGTATTATAAGGGCCTTGGGCATTTAACAAAGCTTCATGGGCTCAAGCATGGTGAAATATGCATTTACACACCACATAGGACCTTTCTATGGGATATTTGGCCTCTAATTGGGATATGGTTGCCATTAACTGGTTTTGGGCATTAATGGTTGGTCTAGGGCCCTAAACCATGGTAAAAAAGGAAAACAAGGGCCTTACATAGGAAAATAAACCTTCTAGGTCTCAAGCATTGTGAAGAAGGTCTCCAACCATGACACATGCTCTCTCTATGGGGTCTTTGATTCCCAAGTGGTGTTCTTGGTGCCATTAGGAAATTTTTCACTAAGGGGATGGGCCAAGGTGCCTTGAATATGCCTGGGAGAGAAAAATAGGTCGTAATGCTAAAGATTTCCTTTTGAAACATAGGTATTAATGATAAAGGCAAGGGAATTTTTTCATAGTTATGAATTTATGCAATAAAATGTATGTGTGTTCCTATGTGGAACTATCTCTTTTCCTCTACGTGTTGGATGAGTTAGTTTCTTTGGTTTCAACTTTGAATTGAAAAACCTTATGGTTCAGGTTGCATAAGAAAAAAACAAATCCGTTTTTTCAACATCATATTCTTATCTCTATTTCCAACACATTTTTAGATATGATCCACATATTCACTGTCGATGAAACTACCCACACTTTAGAGCTCTGTATGAAGACATAATAAATTTATCCATTTAGATAAAAAAAAAAGAGAACATATGCATTGTATTTTAGAGAAAAAGTAACATACCACTATTAGAATAATATGAGTTTTCCAAGTTATATCAATTTTCCATAAATAAAACTTATATATTCCACAAGCTAAACTACATTTTATCTTTTCACATCATATCCTAATAAGTTGTGCATATATCTCTAATAATTTCTCCTAGTCAACATATTGTTGTTTTCTAGATTTTCATTGCAACTAACATGTCATGAGAGGCAAGCACTAGCTTGCACCAGGCCAGCCAATACTTGAAATAACATAAGAAATGATAATACAAATATGAGTTTAGAGGTTGATTCTAGAAGGACTTGTTCAAGTTTAATCTATAAAGTCCAGGGGGAGCTTTAGGGATTGGTTATGGAGATATGATAATCCTATTTGTATTTATAATCCTAAATGCTAATATCGATGCCCTATAACTCCTTTATGATTTTAGAAGAAGCAATGACCAAGGTGGATATTGGTGGCCACCCACCTGTTCCAACTGGCTCATCTTTTCTGTTTTTAGTGCAACACATTCTTCTGTACTTATTTGTAATTGTAGGTTCTACACTTTTGGGGTTGTCTGAATCCCTACACATCTTCCAGGTGGATACTGGTGGCCTCCCATCTAATCCAACTATCTTATTATGTATGTTTTCATGTCAACACATATTGTTGTACTTCCAGGGTCGTTTTTGGGGCCCTAAACAGTGTTTTTTTGGCTCACCACATTCAAACTGCAGACATAGTCAAATTTTGATGGCATAAGTTCTCGAAAATACCTTTCCAATGGGCTATCACGCACCTAAAACGAAGATCGTATGCAAAATTTATGACCACGGGAAGTTAATGTACTAACTTAGCCAAATGGGGCCCACATGACTTTTGGCGTTTCATCTCCTAGGGTTAGGTTTTTGGATGTCTAGGGTTTTGGCATTCATGTTTATCATAAAAAGGCCTTTAGAGCCTCATTGTAACCATGTTCTTGAGAATGAGCATAGCAGTCACATATCTTCTCAGAGATAAAGTTGCCACCATTCTAGCAAGTCTTGCACTCTGTATTTTTATAGTCTCTTTACAATTCTTTCATTAATAGAAATCAAGTGTTGTTGTATTTCTCTGTTTCTGGCAATTTTCATGAGTATTTCATTGTAATATCTCTTCTTTCATTTTGTTCCAAAAATAATCTGGATCAATGGTATTAGAGCAGGCTGCTCTTGATCATTTTTAATCGCATGTCCCCGACGAGGTCCGAGTATAGCCATTTGGGTCTCAAGTTTGTCTCTCTTGAGGACAATCACTCTCGCACACCCAAGAAACCATCGATGGCGACAGAAAATAAAAACGTCGGAACAAAAGATTCTATTAACCTGTTTCTTGAGTAAGCTCTCGCGTGATAGAGGGACAAAATGATGGAGAATTTTACACACATCCTTCAACACCTTCCGATAGCAACAGACGCATCTTCATAAAGTAGTCATTTTGGAGGAACCTCTCCCTTCAAGGTACAAGTTAATTTTGATATTCTCATATTTGAAGGTCAGATAGATGCAGATGCCCTACAAAAATGGTTAAATATATTAGAAGGTTATTTCTCTGTTCAAAATTTTTCCAATAGGGAAAATATCACCTTTGCACTCCTCAAGGCTATCTCCCATGTAAAACATTGGTGCGAAACTTACTAGGATCAAAGTTCCACAAAGGAATCTGGAATATATGCGGCCAAGCCCACTTGGGATTTTTTTGTCGATGCGGTCAAAGAACAATACTATATTGTTGATAACTATGAAGAAAAATACATGAGATGGAACACACTGCAACAAGAAAAGATATAAACAGTGCCAAAGTTCAAAAACACTTTCCATACCTTGCACACCAAGCTGGGTATCAAAGACTATGAGCGACATCTTCCCTTGAAATACTGCAGGGCTCTGCATAGGTACATCCAAACCGAAATGGATTTCCTGAACATCTCATCATTGGGAGTTGCCTATCGATATACTGTAAAAAACCAATCAGAAATTTAGGCACCAGAACAAATGGGAATTTGGGTTTGCAAATCTGCAACAACCAAAGCACGATAAAGACAACCCTAACCAATAGCCTCTAGAAAACCATTCCAATACATAAGAAAAAAAGGGTAAATTAAAGATGAAGAATGACACTGGGAAGTGGTGTGACTTCCATAAAATCCCCTAGCACAACACTGATGAATGTCGCTCGAAACAATCATTGTTGGCCAAGGTTAAAGACACGGAGCCGAACCCTGATTCAGAATCCAATCTAGAAAATATTGAAAACAAACAGATCATCGACGCAGACCCCATTGCTACTGTCGTGACCACAACAATTCAGCTAGAAGAATCAGTAGATCTTGAAGAGGGGTAGCACCTCTTCCATTCACAGATGTGGGTGAAGGGGACCCCATTGCATTTTATTGTTGATAATGGAAGCCAGAAGAACCTCATATCAACTTAGGTCATCAAATGGTTGTGGTTGTCAACAACACCACACCCATAGCCATAAAAAAATTGGGTGGCTTCACCAGGGACGAGATCTTCATGTTAGCAAACAATGTCGCATGTCCTATGGCATCCATCCCTTCAAGAATGAGGTAATGTGTGATATTTCCCCTCTTGATTTTTGTGATGTTGCTTTGGGCCAACTATATATGTGGAAACATCATGGTGTCTATAAGTCTAGACCCTGTAGTGTGATTATTACTCTGGGAGGTCATCTCTACAGGATACCAAAGGTAGTTCTGATTACTTATCCACCAAAACAACACCACAAGGTAATCTTTCATACTGAAAAATTCATCCTCTTCACAGTCTGTTCAAAGGATGCACATAAGACCACTACAACCACTACAGCCTCAACACTTTCTATCAAGAAAAAATAGATTCTCAAAGAGATAGAACATATTGTTTCTTCACCCACAATGGTGCCTACACAATACCCCATCCAACCCAGAGACAACAGGTTGGTGGAACAGGTTCAACCCCTCCAACAACATATTTGTGGAAGTCTTCCACAAGCCAAGAAGCACAACTTCTCCAACAAGGCACACAACTCACCAAGCACGAGATTCAGAAAATGATTTCCCCTCTTCCCTGGGCACTCAATGAAATGGATACCATTGCTTCCTAAAGGGGGAGGATTGATCCAGGTGGATATTGGTGGCCACCCACCTATTCCAATTGGCTCCTCTTTTCAATTTTTAGTGCAACATGTTCATTTGTACTTCTTTGTAATTATGGGTTCTACACTTTCGGGGCTATCTGAAGCCCTACACATCTTCAAGGTGGATATTGGTGGCCTCCCACCTAATCCAACTGGAAAATTTTGTATGTTTTCATGTCAGCACATCTTGTTGTACTTCCAGGGCCATTTTGTGGCCCTAAACAATGTTTTTTTACAAACTTGCAGTGTAAAAATTTGCAGTGTGTGGTATTACAAACTCTAATTTAATATGTGAGTGTTTTCTTCGATGAGCATTTACCTTGCACAAGTTTCACAAAAGATGCATGTCCTTTGTATGGCCAAGTAGAGACCATTTGGCATTTATTTTGGAATTGTTGTTCTACTCATGAGCATTGAAATTTTGTTTTGAACAAGTTGAGGCACACTTTCTTTAGTAATATCCACTAGAAAGAGACTCTCTTAGGAAATGAAGACTCCATTGTCCCAATCCAATGTAAAGGGTTGTGGTCTCATTGATAGATCGAAATGTCTTACTCAATTACAAGGGATTCACTCGTTGACTTCACACCATTTTGGGTAGGAGACCCGTATCTGTTGAATGGCACTATGTGTGTGCCAATGGGTTAGATATCTAAGTGATAGTCTATTATATATTGGGAGAGTTTCATTGTGAATTTGTCTTTAGTGACAATGTTTTCTCTTCTATTTGTTTCAGAGATTAATACTCGACTTAAGATTGTAATTTAAAAGGAAAAACAATCTCCTTCAAAGAGATGTACGTGTTGTTCAATTAAGCTCACTCTAACTTTAAAAACGTTTAGCTTAATGATCGATTTGCACTCTTTCTTGAAAGATCTTTCTCTTAATAACATATATTTGTATTCTTTATGGTGCTATATTTTTTAAATAAAAAATACATTCTTCTAAAATAAAAAATAAAAAAAATAGTAAACTATTAATTACTTATAACCATGAGGTAACCTAGAAAATTCAATGTTCTTAGTAACTGCTTGTAGAAATAAAGTTACCATATTCATTGTCCTTTGAACAAACCAAGTATAATATATTCAAGTGAAGCTTGACATATACAATATACAATTGAAGCACAATATAGATTCCAACACCAAAATATACTTTTATGATGGAGACATATATGATCTTGGCTCAAAACAAGGTTATATTTTCTAAAATAAGAAGATGGTTATCTTGACAATAGACATTTAAGAAATATGTCTTTCACTTCGGTGCCATAGATGTTCTTTCTATATTTTCTAAAATCAGAGGATCACTATCTTGATGATAGACATTGAATAATGACTTCCTTCATTGCTATAGATGTCCTTTTTGCTTATGATGATAAGTTTCATGTTTTAAAATCTATAGAGAACATATGAAAATTACAAGGTTAAATTGGAGATTGAATTCTATTGTGATGGCTACGAAATTGATGGTTACATTTGCATATTTAAACCTTTCAAATCTAAATCTAATCCCTATAAGACTTAATAAGATTCCTTAGTGTAGAGCTAAGCCTTGCACATCTAATTCTAAACATTACATATATCTCAATTATTAAAGTTGCATGTATCTAATCTCTTAGTTTTATTTGTTTCTCTCAATTTTTATAAAATGAACATGAAAAGCCCAAACAAAATAATAAATCTATCAAAAGAGTAGATTCATTTCAAATGGAAAGTACTCTCATCTTGATTTAAAGTTGCACATATCTAATCTCTTAGCTTTATTTGTTTCTCTCATCCTGATTTAGATACTACTAGTGCTAGATTCTCAATTATTAAAGTTGCACTTATCTAATGTCTTAGTTTTATTTGTTTCTCTCTTTTATAAAATAACATGAAAGCCTATAATATTTTAAGACTAACCAAAATAATAAATTTATCAAAAGATATCAAAAGATTAGACACATTTTAGATGGAAAGTACTCTCATCTTGATTTAGATACAACTAGTGCTACATTCATTGTAGTTATTCATAATTTAAACATCAAACTACAAAAATAGAAACAAAAACACAAGTTTATGAATTGAAATCAAATTAAAATAAATTTATATTAAATTTGTTTCATAGATTAAAAATAATTCACATATTTTATTTTCGTATTATTTAATATTATACTTTTATAAATTTAATTTATTACTTTGGAATCAACAATAAAATTTCATATTTAAATATAATTTGATTTTAAAATAATTTAATATTATACTTTTATAAATCTAGTTTATTACTTTGAATCAGCTTTCACATTTAAATCTAATTTAATTTTAAAAAGTCAAATAAGATTAAACAAATTTATAACCATATTTAAATGTCTACTTGAGAAGCCATATATACGGTATGCAAATTCGTATAAAACATTTTTGAAAAGAGATCAAAGATAGATTAAGATGAGAATAGCATAATAATTAACATGTCATGAGCACTACTAAGCCATACTGAAAATCCCAGCTCTATCAAAACTGATACTGAATTACCTTAAGATCAACAATGCAACTTCATGTAAATCTAATTTATTGAAAAAAAAAAATCTAACAAGATTAAACAAATATATAAATGTCTACTTCATTAGCCCCATATAAAGTATGCAAATTAAGTTGAGCAGCATAATAAAGAAAGCTTAAGCTGAGCAGCATAATAATTAACATGCCATGAACAATACGAGGAATATTGAATATCTGAAGTCTATCTAAACTGAAGTCTTTATTTAGAATTCCTGGTACAGTAACAACAATGACATTGCACAACCATCCATCGTGTCTGATGAAACATACTGGACTTGTCAGACCCCAACTGGAGAGACTACTACTATTGAAGATATTATATTGAATCAGGTGTGGCAGCTGCAAGTACCGCACTAGCAGTTGGGCCCGCACATGCAGTCGTTCTCCAGAGATACATCTCCACCATGCATGTTTACACCAAACCCAAATATATTTGATTATCATCTCATCCTAAAACCATAGAAGCAAAATTTAGAAAGCTAATATAGATAGCGCAATACCCCATCTCATAGTTGGTCTCCACAATATCGTCCATCTGGAATCCCTACTTCTTGCTGTGGAATAGAACAATCCAAACATGGAATGAGCTTAGTACTAGTTAGACTCACTCATGACAAGCAACATGAAATCGAAAATGAAAAAGAAGTGAAATTGATAGGAATTGAGATGAAAATGCTAAGAAGAAAAGAAAAGATAACATATGGGCACTGAGTCTTGTCATCGCAGTCACAATTTGCGCAATCGGTCGATAAGTAAAAATGGATTTATAAATTGAATTCCTGAAGATATCAAATTTTTATAAAATACAAAACGTTTGAAATAAAAAGTTGGACAGTTTTATAAGAGAAATTAAGTTGGTTAAACAAATGCTTAGTGTATTTATAAAACTGATATAAGTTGGTTAAAAAAATGATTAAACATGACTGTGACTTGGTCGCAGGGGGCTAGCCCTATGGCCAAGCCATTGGCGTGCCCACGGCTTCGGCACAGGGCTTCCCCTCGTGGCCAAGTCACATCCCGTAGACTGTGAGTTGGTCGCAGGGGGAAACCCTGTGGCCAAGCCATGGGCGTGCCCACGACTTGGCCATAGGGCTGGCCCCCCACAGCCAAGTCACAACCCGTAGACTGTGACTTGGCCGTGGGGGGCCAGCCTTTTGGCCAAGACGTTGGCGTACCCACAACTTGGCCACAGGGAAAGCCCCCCGTGACCAAGTCACAACCCATAGACTATGACTTAGCTGCGGGGGGCCAGCCCTGTGGCCAAGAAGTTTGCGTGCCCACGGCTTGGCCACAGGGCTAGCCCCCCGCGGCCAAGTCACACTCAAACTACTAATTTAAAGAAATAAAATTTAAATAAACTTAAATTTAATTAATCTTACCTGCATCTTCACCCATCCGCCAGCCCACAAGACTGCCCACCAACAACACCATGCCAAACACTATCACTCACACTCAAACTATCACTCACACTAGCCAAGAACTCAAAAAACCATAACAATCACGATATGCAGTAAATATATAAACATATTTTAGACCAAAAGAATCTTTTGGTCGAAAATATATTTCGACTGAAACAATAGTTCGGACGAAATTGTCTTTCGGTCGAAATATCTTTTCATTCGAAATATCTTTCGGCCGAAAAGAGGTTACCGGATGAAAAAAATCCGTCCGGATAAAATTGTACACAAAAATCGAGGATGCCATCACCGTACCGTTCAATTAGACGTTCAAAGGTTCGGCCGAAACATATTTCGGCCAAAAAAATAAATCTTTCGGCCGAAAAAATTATTAGTTCGGTCGAAAACATGTCTTTCAGAATATTGGAGATCCGATTGTCACAAAAGTGTTACCCACCTTCATGAATTTACCCATATGCATTGTGAATTTTGATGTGCAGTGAAAACAATTGTAGATAATTGTGTTGTCTTTCTTACATTTTTTTCAAAAAGTACTAATGTAATTTAATGTGTTGAATCTACATTTCATTAAATACTTTTCCTTGTAAATTTCCATAAAAGTTAGCAAGTCACTTGTGTTCCCTATGCTAACTCAATGTTTAATGTATCATTTTCAAAAATATATATATGACCACAATATACATAGAATGTAGTAGTGAATGCTTCTTCTTCTTCTTCTTCTTTGAAAATATGTATTTTTACTACTTTTTGAAGTGAACAAATCAATATTTGAATTCCATTTTATACACATTACAGTGTTCCCAACAAATGTTTTTCCTATTTACCAAAAATCAAAAATCAAGAATACCCTTTTGAAAATGAAACATCCATAGAGTGCACACAATTTTTTTTTATATTTTTTTGGTTGTGTAGTTTTTAATATACATATTTTTCTCAGGGGGCTATCACTACTTGGGAGAAAAAAACTTTGTGTAAGTTTTAGATTTTTTTATACAAAATAAAAAATGAGAAAATTATATGTTAATGGATAAAGAATTCAATGATGAATCTATATGCATCGAGTCCACCACCTTCTGGTATGGGAGAGATGAAAGGATTTCGCCTATTACAAGTTGGGTCTCCATGAAAACTTGCAAAAATAGCGAAGGATTCTTGATTTTCAATCCCTTGATCAAGGTTGAATCTTCAATCAAGCTTTTTAAAATACCTTGAAAGCCCTCAATCAAGGTATATTAAAACCCTTGATTGAGGTATTTTTCGAATATATAGTTGTTCTTGATTTAAAAGGATTGATTGATATTGTAATCCCTCTATTGAGGTTTAAAACCTTAATTAAGGGCTTAAAAGATCAATTGAGGTAAAACATTGATCGAGGGTCCGCATAGGCCATTTTTTTGTGCATGGCTTGCCAAAACGTGGGACTGGGATTCATGGATTCGCCCTCAAGCGCCATGGGGCGAGTTCTCGAACCACTACATTAGACCTTTATTGGTTATAAATTTCCTATAAGGGTGTTGTGGGCACCATGATTAAATTAGTTATGCACCAAGAATGGGTCTAGAGGTCTAACCAAGGTTGACAGACAAGACAAACAACCTTATGCCCTAAATTATGCTTCTTGGTCTCAATCGCCATGAAAAACACCTAAAATCCACAAAACATTACAGATCCTCAACATCTTTTGAATGGTTTAGTAGGGTACATTATGATGTTTTCATTGACATTGATGGGTCTTTCCATCCTGAAAATGGTCATCAAAGTATTAGAAGGGCCTTGGGAATTTAACAAAGCTTCTTGGGCTCAAGCATGGTGAAATATGCATTTACACACCACATAGGACCTTTCTATGGGATATTTGGCCTCTAACTGGGAGATGGTTGCCATTACTGGTTTTGGGCATTAATGGCTGGTCTAGGGCCCTAAACCATGGTAAAAAAGGAAAACAAGGGCTTTACACAGGAAAATAAACCTTCTAGGTCTCAAGCATTGTGAACAAGGTCTCCAACCATGACACATGCCCTCTCTATGGGGTTTTTGATTCCCAAGTGGTGTTCTTGGTGCCATTAGGAAATGTTTAATTAAGGGGATGGGCCTAGGTGCCTTGACTATGCCTAGGAGAGAAAAATAGGTCATAATGCTAAAGATTTCCTTTTGAAACATAGGTCTTAATGATAAAGACAAGATAAGTTTTTCATAGTTATGAATTTATGCAATAAGATGTATGTGTGTTCCTATGTGGGACTATCTCTTTTCCTCTACATGTTGGATGAGTTAGTTTCTTTGGTTTCAACTTTGAATTGAAAAACCTTGTGGTTCAGGTTCCATAAGAAAAAACAAATCCATTTTTTCAACACCATATTCTTATCTCTATTGCCAACACATTTTTAGATATGATCCACATATTCATTGCTGATGAAACTACACACACTTTAGAGCTCTATATGAAGACATAATAAATTTATCCATTTAGATAAAAAAAAGAGAACATATGCATTATATTTTAGAGGAAAAGTAACATACCACTATTAGAATAATATGAGTTTTTCCAAGTTATATCAATTTTCCATAAATAAAACTTATATATTCCAGAATCTAAACTACATTTTATCTTTTCACATCATATCCTAATAAGTTGTGGATATATCTCTAATATTTTTTCCTAGTCAACATATTGTTGTTTTCCAGATTTTCATTGCAACTAACATGTCATGAGAGCCAAGCACTAGCTTGCACCAGGCCAACCCAGTACTTGAAATAACATAAGAAACCACAATAAAAATACGAGTTTAGAAATTAATTATCGAAGGACTTGTTCAAGTTTAATCTATAAATTCCAAGGGGAGCTTTAGGGATTGGTTATGGAGATATGATAATCCTATTTGGATTTATAAGCCTAAATGCTAATATCGATGCCCTATAAATCATTTATGATTTTAGAAGAAGCCATGATCTAGGTGGATATTGGTGGCCACCCACCTATTCCAACTGGCTCCTCTTTTCCGTTTTTAGTGCAACACGTTCTTCTGTACTTCTTTGTAATTGTGGGTTCTACACTTCTGAGGCTGTCTGAAGCCCTACACACCTTCTAGGTGGATATTGGTGGCCTCCCACCTAATCGAACTAGCTGATTTTGTATGTTTTCATGTCAACACATCTTGTTGTACTTCCAGGGCCGTTTTTGGGGCCCTAAACAGTGTTTTTTTGGCTCGCCACAGTCAAATTGTAGAGCGTCAAATTTTGACGGCGTAATGCACAGTTCTCGAAAATACCTTTCCAATGGGCTATCACGCGCCTGCAAAATTTACGACCTCAGGAAATTAATGTACTAACGTACCCAAATGGGGCCCACATGACTTTTGGCGTTTCATCTCCTAGGGTTAGGGTTTTGGATGTCTAGGGTTTTGGCATTCATGTTTATCATAAAAGGGCCTTCAGAGCCTCATTGTAATCATCTTCTTGCGAATGAGCGTAGCAGTCACATATCTTCTCAAAGATAAAGTTTCCACCATTCTAGTGAGTCTTTCACTTTGTATTTTTAAAGTCTCCTTACAATTCTTTCATTAATAGAAATCAAGTATTGTTGTATTTTTGTGTTTTTGGCAATTTTCATGAGTATTTCATTGTAATATCTCTACTTTCATTTCGTTCCAAAAATAATCTGGATCAGTGGTATGAGAGAAGGCTACTATTGATCGTTTTTCATCGCATGTCCCCGGCGAGGTTTGAGTATATCCATTTGGGTCTCGAGTTGGTCTCTCTTGAGGACAATCACTCTCGCACACCCAAGAAACCTTCAATGGCAGCAGAAAATAAAAACACTGGAGCAGAAGATTCTATTAACCTGTTTCTTGAGCAAGCTCTCACGTGATAGACAGACGAAATGATGGAGAATTTTACACACATCCTTCAATGCATGCCGATAGAAACATGCACATCTTCATAAAGCGATCATTTTGGAGGAACCTCTCCCTTCAAGGTACAAGTTAATTTTCATATTCCCATATTTGAAGGTCAGATAGATGTGGATGCCATAGAAAAATGGTTAAATATATTAGAAGTTTATTTCTCTATTCAAAAATTTTCCAACAGGGAAAAGATCACCTTTGCACTCCTCAAGGCTATCCCCTATGTCAAACATTGGTGGGAAACTTACTAGGAGAAAAGTTCCATAGAGGAATCTGGAATATATGGGGTCGATCCCACTTGGGATTATTTTGTGGATGTGGTCAAAGAACAATACTATCTTTTTGATAAATATGAAGAACAATACATGAGATGGACCACACTGCAACAAGAGAAGATCTAAACAGTGCCAGAGTTCACAAATATTTTCCATACCTTTCACACCAAGCTGGGTATCAAAGACTACGAGTGACATCTTGTTTTGAAATACCGTGGGACTCTACATAGGTACATCCAAACCGAAATGGATTTCTTAAACATCTCATCATTGGGAGTTGCCTAGTGATATGCTTTCAAAATCGACCAGAAATTTAGGCACCAGAACAAATGGGAATTTGGGTTTGCAAATCTGCAACAACTAAAGCACGATAAAGATGACCCTAACTAATAGCCTCTAGACAACTAGTCCAATACATAGGAAAAAAGTGTAAAGTAAAGATGAAGAATGACACTGGGAACTGGTGTAACTTCCATAAAATCCCCTAGCACAACACTGATGAATGTCGCTCGAAACATTCATTGGTGGTTGAGGTTAAGGACATGGATTCGAACCCTGATTTAGAATCTGATCCAAAAAATATTGAAAACAAATAGATCATTGACGCAGACCCCATTGTTATTGTCATGACCACAACAATTCAACTGGAAGAACCAGTAGATCCAGAAGAGGGGGAGTGCCTCTTCCATTCACAGATGCGGGTGAAGGGGACCCCATTGCATTTCATTGTTGATAACGATAGCTAGAAGAACCTCATCTCCGCTAAGGTCATCAAACGGTTGGGGTTGTCGACAACACCACACCCGCAGCCATAAAACATCTGGTGGCTTCACCAGGGACAAGATCTTCGCGTCAGAAAACAATGTCACTTGTCCTATGGAATCCATACCTTCAAGGATGAGGTAATGTGTGATATTTCCCTTCTTGATTTCTATGATGTTGTTTTTGGCCAACTATATATGTGGAAACATCATGTTGTCTATAAGGCTAGACCTTGTAGTGTCATTATTACTCTAGGAGGTTATCTCTACAGGATACCAGAGGTAGTTCTGATTACTTCTCCACCAAAAAATCACCACAAAGTAATCTCTCATACTGAAAAATTCATATTCTTCACAATATATTCAAAGGATGCACATAATACCATTACAACCACTGCAACCTCAACACCTTCTATCAAGAAAAAATAGATTGTCAAAGAGATAGAAGATATTGTTTCTTCACCTACAATGGTGCCTAAACAATACCCCATCCAACCCATAGACAACAGGTTGGTGGAACAGATTCAACCCCTCCAGCAACATGTTTGTGACATTCTTCCACAAGCCAAGAAGCACAACTTCTCTAACAAGGCACACAACTCACCAAGCCCCAGATTTGTAAAATGATTTCTCCTCTTCCTTGGCCACTCAATGCAATTGATACCATTGCTTCCTAAGGGGGAAGGATTGATTCAGGTGGATATTGGTGGCCACCCACCTATTCCAACTGGCTCCTCTTTTCAATTTTTAGTGCAACATGTTCTTCTGTACTTCTTTGTAATTATGGGTTCTACACGTTCGGGGCTATCTGAAGCCTTACACATATTCCAGGTGGATATTGGTGACCTCCCACCTAATACAACTGGATTATTTTGTATATTTTCATGTCAGCACATCTTGTTGTACTTCCAGGGTCGTTTTGTGGACCTAAACAATGTTTTTTTGGCTCGCCACAATCAAGTTGTAGATGGAGTCAGAGATTGACAACGTAATGTGTAGTTCTTGAAAAGACCTTTCCAACAGGTTGTCATGCGCCTAAAACGAAGATCATATGCAAGGGTTACAACCCCAAGAAGTTAATGTTCTAACTTACCCAAACGGGGCCCACATGAATTTTGGTGTTTCATCTCCTAGGGTTAGGTTTTTGGATGTCTAGGGTTTTGACATTCATGTTTATCATAAAAAGGCCTTCAAAGCCTCCTTGTAATCATCTTCTTGTCGATGAGCGTAGCCGTCACATCTCTTTTTAGAGATAAAGCTTCCACCATTCTAGCGAGTCTTACACTCTGTATTTTTACAGTCTCTTTACAATTCTTTCATTAATAGAAATCAAGTATTGTTGTATTTCTATGTTTCTGGCAATTTTCATGAGAATTTCATTGTAATATCTCTGGTTTAATTTCATTCCAAAAATAATCTGGATCAAGCTAGACAAGAGGAGGGGTTTTCTTGACCCTAAAACAAAATGGACAATAAAATTTGCATTGTGTGGTATTACAAACTCTAATATAATATGTGAGTGTTTTCTTCGATGAGCATTTACCTTGCACAAGTTTTACAAAAGATGCATGTCCTTTGTATGGCCAAGTAGAGACCATTTGGCATTTATTTTGAAATTGTTGTTCTACTCATGAGCATTGAAATTTTGTTTTGAACAAGTTGAGGCACACTTTCGTTAGTAATATCCACTAGAAAGCGACTCTCTTAGGAAATGAAGACTCCATTGTCTCAATCCAATGTAAAGGGTTGTGGTCCCATTGATAGATGGAAATGTCTTACTCAATTACAAGGGATTCACTCGTTGACTTCACACCATTTGGGGTAGGAGACCCATATCTATTGAATGGCACTATGTGTGTGCCAATGGGTTAGATATCTAAGTGATAGTCTATTATATATTGGGAGAGTTTCATTGTGAATTTGTCTTTAGTGACAATTTTTTCTCTTCTATTTGTTTCAGAGATTAATACTCGACTTAAGATTGTAATTTAAAAGGAAAAACAATCTCCTTCAAAGAGATGTACATGTTGTTCAATTAATCTCACTCTAACTTTAAGAACCTTTAGCTTAATGATCGATTTGCACTCTTTCTTGAAAGATCTTTCTCTTAATAACATATATTTTTATTCTTTATGGTGCTATATTTTTTAAATATAAAATACATTCTTCTAAAATAAAATAAAAATAAAAAAATAGTAAACTATTAATTACTTATAACCATGAGGTAACCTAGAAAATTCAATGTTCTTAGTAATTGCTTGTAGACATAAAGTTACCATATTCATTGTCCTTTGAACAAACCAAGTATAATATATTCAAGTGAAGCTTGACATATGTAATATACAATTGAAGTGCAATATAGATTCCAACACCAAAATATACTTCTGTGATGGAGAGATATATGATCTTGGCTCAAAACAAGTTTATATTTTCTAAAATAAGAAGATGGTTATCTTGACAATAGACATTTAAGAAATATGTCTTTCACTTCGGTGCCATAGATGTTCTTTCTATATTTTCTAAAATCAGAGGATCGTTATCTTGACGATAGACATTGAAGAATGACTTCCTTCACTACTATAGATGTCCTTTTTGCTTATGATGATAAGTTTCATGTTTTAAAATCTATAGAGAACATATGAAAATTACAAGGTTAAATTGGAGATTGAATTCTATTGTGATGGCTAGGAAATTGATGGTTACATTTGCAGATTTAAACCTTTCAAATCTAAATCTAATCCCTATAAGACTTAAAAAGATTCCTTAGTGTAGAGCTAAGCTTTGCACATCTAATTCTAAACATTCCATATATCTCAATTATTAAAGTTGCATGTATGTAATCTCTTAGTTTTATTTGTTTCTCTCAATTTTTATTAAATGAACATGAAAAACCCATAATATTTTAAGACTAAACAAAATAATAAATCTATCAAAAGATTAGATTCATTTCAAATGGAAAGTACTCTCATCTTGATTTAAAGTTGCATATATCTAATCTCTTAGCTTTATTTGTTTCTCTTATCTTGATTTAGATACTACTAGTGCTAAATTTTTAATTATTAAAGTTGCACTTATCTAATGTCTTAGCTTTATTTGTTTCTTTTTTTATAAAATGAACATGAAAACCTATAATATTTATAATATTTTAAAACTAACTAAAATAATAAATTTATCAAAAGATATCAAAAAATTAAACTCATTTTAGATGGAAAGTACTCTCATCTTGATTTAGATACAACTAGTGTCATTCATTGTAAGTATTCATAATTTAAACATCAAACTACAAAAATAGAAACACAAACACAAGTTTATGAATTGAAATCAAATTAAAATAAATTTATATTAAATTTGTTTCATAGATTAAAAATAATTCACATATTTTATTTTCTTATTATTTAATATTATACTTTTATAAATTTAATTTATTACTTTGGAATCAACAATAAACTTTCATATTTGAATCTAATTTGATCTTAAAATAATTTAATATTATACTTTTATAAATTTAGTTTATTACTTTGGAATCAGCTTTCACATTTAAATCTAATTTAATTTTAAAAAGTCAAACAAGATTAAACAAATTTATAACCATATTTAAATGTCTACTTGAGAAGCCATATATACAGTATGCAAATTTGTATAAAACATTTTTGAAAAGAGATCAAAGATAGATTAAGATGGGAATGGCATAATATTTAACATGTCATGAACACTACTAAGCCATATTGAAAATCCCAGCTCTATCAAAACTGATACTGAATTACCTTATGATCAACAATGCAATTTCATGTAAATCTAATTTATTGAAAAAAAAAATCAAACAAGGTTAAACAAATCTATAAATGTCTACCTCATTAGCCCCATATACAGTATGCAAACTCCTATAGAACATTTTTGAAAAGAAATTAGAGAAAGCTTAAGCTGAGCAGCATAATAATTAACATGCCATGAACAATACGAGCCATACTGAATATCCGAAGTCTATCTAAACTGAAGTCTTTATTTAGAATTCTTGGTGCAGTAACATCAATGACACTGCACAACCATCCATTGTGTCTGATGAAACATACTGGACTTATCAGACCCCAACTAGAGAGACTACTACTATTGAAGATATTATATTGAGTCAGGTGTGGCAGCTACAAGTACTGCACTAGCAGTTGGGTCCACACATGCAGTCATTCTCCAAATATACATCTCCACCATGCATTTTTACACCAAACCCAAATATATTCGATTATCATCTCATCCTGAAACCATAGAAACAAAATTTAAAACGCTGATACAGATAGTGCAGTACCCCATCTCAGAGTTGGTCTCCACAATACCATCCATCTAAAATCCCTACTTGTGGAACAGAACAATCCAAACATGAAACGAGCTTAGTACTAGTTAGACTCACTCATGATGAGCAACATGAAATCAGAAACGAAAAAGAAGAGAAATTGATAGGAATTGAGATGAAAACGCTAAAAAGAAAAGAAAAGACAACATACGGGCACTGAGTCTTCTTAGGGCAGTCACAATTTGCGCAATCCGTCAATAAGTAAAAATAGATTTATAAATTGAATTCCTGAAGATATGAAATTTTTATAAAATAAAAAACGTTTGAAATAAAAAGTTGGATAGTTTTATAAGAGAAATTAAGTTGGTTAAACAAATGCTTAGTGTATTTATAAAATTGATATAAGTTGGTTAAAAAAATGATTAAACATGACTGTGACTTGGTCGTAGGGGGCTAGCCCTATGGCCAAGTCTTTGGCATGCCCATGGCTTCACCACAGGGCTTCCCCCTGCGGCCAAGTCACATCCCGTAAACTGTGAGTTGGTCACGGGGGGCAGCCCTGTGGCCAAGTCATGGGCGTTCCCACGACTTGGCCGCAGGGCTGGCCCCCCGCATCTAAGTCACAGCCTGTAGACTGTGATTGTGACTTGGCCGCAGAGGGCCAGCCCTGTGGCCAAGCCATTGGCGTGCCCACAACTTGGTCACAGGGCTAGCCCCCTGTGACCAAGTCACAACCCATAGACTATGACTTGGCCACAGGGGGGCAACCTTATGGACAAGATGTTTTCATGCCCATGGCTTGGCCATAGGGCTAGCCCCATGTGGCCAAGTCACACTCAAACTACTAATTTAAAGAAATAAAATTTAAATAAACTTAAATTTAATTAAGCTTATCTGCAACTTCACTCATCCGCCTACCTGCAGGACCACACCAAACAGGACAACCCGCCAACAACACCATGCCAAACACGACCGCCAACAACACCGCGCCAAACACAACCGCCAACAACACCATGCCAAACACTTTCACTCACATTAGCCAAGAACTCAAAAAAACCATAATAGTCACGATGTGTGGTAAATATATAAACATATATTTGACCGAAAGAATCTTTCGATCGAAAAGATATTTCGGCCGAAACAATAGTTCGGCCAAAATATCTTTTTGTTCGAAATATCTTTCGGCCGAAAAGAGGTTACCGGATGAAAAAAATCCGTCCGGATAAAATTGTACAAGAAAATCAAGGACGTCATCACCGTACCGTTCGATTAGATGTTCAAAGGTTCGGTTGAAACATATTTCAGCTGAAAAAATAAATCTTTCAGCCGAAAAAATTATTAGTTCAGTCGAAAACATGTCTTTCAGAATTTTGGAGATCTAATTGTCACAAAAGTGTTACCCACCTTCATGAATTTACCCATATGCATTGTGAATTTTGATGTGCAGTGAAAAAATTGTCGATAATTGTGTTTTCTTTCTTACGATATTTTTTTCAAAAAGTACTAATGTCATTTAATGTGTTGAATCTACATTTCATTAAATACTTTTCCTTGTAAATTTCCATAAAAGTTAAAAAGTCACTTTTGTTCCTAATGTTAACTCAATGTTTAATGTATCATTTTCAAAAACATATATATGACCACAATATACATAGAATGTAGTAGTGAATGCTTCTTCTTCTTCTTTGAAAATATGTATTTTTACTACTTTTTGAAGTGAAGAAATTAATATTTGAATTTCATTTTATACACATTACAGTGTTCCCAACAAATGTTTTTCTTGTTTACCAAAAATGAAAAATCAAGAATGCCCTTTTGAAAATGAAACATCCATAGAGTGCACACAATTTTTTTTTATATTCTTTTGGTTGTGTAGTTTTTAATATACATATTTTTCTTTGCAGGCTATCACTACTCGGGAGAAAAAAACTGTGTGTAAGTTTTCGATTCTTTTATACAAAATAAAAAATGAGAAAATTATATGTCAATGGATAAAGAATTCAATGATGAATCTATATGCATCGAGTCCACCACCTTCTGGTATGGGAGAGATGAAAGGATTTCACCTATTGCAAGTTGGGTCTCGATGAAAACTTGCAAAAATGGGGAAGGATTCTTGATTTTCAATCCCTTGATCAAGGTCGAATCTTCAATCAAGCTTTTTAAAATATCTTGAAAGCCCTCAATCAAGTTATATTAAAACCCCTGATTGAGGTATTTTTCAAATATATAGTTGTTCTTGATTTAAAGTGATTGACTGATATTGTAATCCCTCTATTAAGGTTTAAAACCTTAATTGAGGGCTTAAAATCTCAATTGAGGTAAAACATTGATCGAGGGTTCGCATAGGCCATTTTTTTGTGCATGGCTTGCTAAATGGTGGGACTGGGATTCATGAATTCACCCTCAAGTGCCATGGGGCGAGTTCTCAAACCACTACATTAGACCTTTGTTGGTTATAAATTTCCTCTAAGGGTGTTTTGGGCACCATGATTAAATTAGTTGTGCCCCAAGAATGGGTCTATAGGTCTAACCAAGGTTGTGAGACAACACCAACAACCTTATGCCCTAAATTATGCTTCTTGGTATCAATCGCCATGAAAAACACCTAAAATCCACAAAACATTACATATCCTGAACATCTTTTGAATGGTTTAGTAGGGTACATTATGATGTTTTCATTGACATTGATGGGTCGTTCCATCCTAAAAATGGTCATCAAAGTATTAGAAGGGCCTTGGGAATTTAACAAATCTTCTTGGGCTCAAGCATGGTGAAATATGCATTTAAACACCACATAGGACCTTTCTATGGGATATTTGGCCTCTAACTGGGAGATGGTTGCCATTACTGGTTTTGGGCATTAATGGCTGGTCTAGGGCCCTAAACCATGGTAAAAAAGGAAAACAAGGGCCTTACACAGGAAAATAAACCTTCTAGGTCTCAAGCATTGTGAACAAGGTCTCCAACCATGACACATGCCCTCTCTATGGGGTCTTTGATTCCCAAGTGGTGTTCTTGGTGCCATTAGGAAATGTTTCATTAAGGGGATGGGCCCGGGTGCCTTGACTATGCTTAGGAGAGAAAAATGGGTCGTAATGCTAAAGATTTCCTTTTGAAACATAGGTCTTAATGATAAAGGCAAGATAATTTTTTCATAGTGTTATAACCCTAAATTGCAGCACACATGCTTACCTAGCATGAGACCAACTCGGATCCCTTTCTTGCCAAAACAATGCTGAACAAACTCTTGAAAATCCTCTTAGGTCAAGGCCCACGTGCCCTAACCCACTACTGCACGCGGGTACACGCTGGCAGGCCTACTACAGCCTGCGTGTACCTAACAAAACACAAAAATAGGAAAGTTGCCGACGGGACAAAAAGCTATGGGTCAGTTAACTAAAACTCCCAGCCATGCATGGCCGAGAGTTCATCCAAAACCCTAGCTCCTTCTAGCCTATAAAAGAAGGGGTAGGGGTACCATTTGGAGAAGGAAAATTATAGCGAAGAAACTCTTCCCATTTGCTGAATCCATTGTCCCAACCCTTTAGCCTTTCCTCAAGCCTAAGGAGAATTAACGCAAAGCAGTTGGAGGACAAAAGAAGAGGAGGAGCCCAGGATCAGGATCAAGGAGCGGTGGCTGGTCTCAACTTTGATTGTAAGTTGATTCATTTTGAAAATAATAAAAGAATACTTTTCCCGTTCCAATGCATGATTTATATGTGGTTTGTGTAATTTATGCTTAATTTCTAACCCTCAAGTAGAAAAATAGCATGCATGCGTCATTGTTTGTTTTGATTCCAGGATAACTTTGGAAGGAGCAGTGCAAGCAAGCGGTCAAAAGCACAACGAAGGATCTACACCAAACATCAGTAAAAAGGTTAGTAGTTCCTTTCCATGCATGTATCATGAAAGAGGGGTTTGAGTTTTGGGTGGTAGGTTAAAAATTCATTTCTTTACGGTCAAAATCTGCATGCAAGTCTGACCCTAATTTGCTAGTCCGTAGGGTATTTTTCCCAACAACAGAATTGGCGACCATACTGGGGAAGATACTCTTTAGGGTTTCCGGATTTAGTTGAGGTTTTTTGGTAGTTTAAAGGATTAGATTTTATGTTTCTTTGTTTGTCTGTTTTCTGTTAGGTCGAAGCTAGCATGGAACCTGGTTCTTTATACCAGTTTTTCCTTGACTGTTGCTTGATGGTAATTATTGGGACACACAGAGGTACACGCGGCCTGCAGAAGGCCTGCACGCGTGTACCCACGCCCTAATCTCTTACAGCCCGCGTGTGAACGCTAGCTGTATAGGTTTCAGTAGTGTGTAGGAGTTTAGAGAGCTTGAGAGGCAGTCCTCCTCTTCCCTGTCAGAATTATATATTCTCAGGGGGCTTTCTGGATCCTGTCTGAGTCTTGTTGGTTTACAGTCTTGTCTCAGTTTGTCTTGTTGAGTTTTATTTTTCCTTGCAATTATTTTTCTTTTCTGTTAGAAGAAGCATCCAAGCCTTCAAGAGACCCTGGTTATCAATACCAGAGGCCTCTTCTTGGTCTGGGATGCCTGTGTTTATTTTTTGTCTTAGAAATTATACATACATGCGGCCTGTACAAGTTTAGCCTGTGTGTACATGTGTTCTGTTGTATCTCAGCACGCATTCAAACGCATGCTGTTTCAGTGACAGGAGCATGCTTGACAAGCTACTTTTCAATCAGGGTGGGGCAGTCATCCCCTCCTGTGGTGAGAAGTGTTCCTCTCAGGTGTTTGAGTCTAGGGTTGAACAATCAATAGGTTAG
>JASDQU010504060.1:4477-15296 GCA_032191745.1 Picea mariana
TGAATTGCAATCAAAACATCACAATTCATATTGGACCTTGATATCTCCATATGATATCACTTTTATCACTTGATGATAATGAACCAAGGGATATGTTATTTATAGCCTCAATATATAACAAAATTCCATGAAATCAATAAGATCTTATCCACATGTAATCGTTGGTTTTTAGATTTAACTCTGTCAAATACACATTGTCTAGTTAAATCGACAAGGATGCTCAACCCAACTGTCCATGTGTCCAACTCACAATCAATTGTTGGGTTGGTTGATCCACCACTTGAATATCTTTGAATGTTGGTTGACTATCCGATTGACAGGCTTGTTCACTACTCGATTGACTAATGTAGATATCTAGTTGATTTCTCGACTGAATGTATCCAGATGTAGGTCAACCTCCTGATCAACTGAATCTAGGAGAAGGGTTATGAACCATCAATGATTTATGTTACAAAATCAAAATCCTAGACTCAAAGGGGTGACATTGTTAATAAGGAAGATTATTCCCAGGGAAAGGACTATGATTCCTTGTTGTTATCAAAAACCAACCATTTGAATGCAGTCAAGGAGTGCCCTAATTGGAATGAGATATATTGGATATTTTCCAACAAGGATTTCCTAAATGATGATGAAGACCTCACAGTCTATCAGAACATCATGAAGAGGGATATGTATTCCATCACTACTAGACCTGATATCATTCTGTATAATGATGAAACGATATGGGTTTTCTCACATGTGGAGTCGAGTGAATATTTCATAATTAATGAAGTAAGAAATCCTATCACTTCACTATGACCATATGATATTCACCAAATGTACAAGTTACGAGAACCATAAGTACATATGAACACACACTTTCTAGATATCTTCAAAGATGAAAACCCCAATTTTATTGAGTTGGTTAAAGAATCATGGAGTGATTATAACCTTTCATAGAAAAGTCTAAAAAAATATACCAGATCCAATATTTCAAAGAAGCATATCAACTTCTAGTAGTAATGATTTGCATACTATATGGTGAACACGGGTGCACTCACTTCAACCTTCAGGGGGTACCATTACCACACCATTTGGCTGAAGTGGGTCAAGTATTCAGTTGGGCCTAGATTTTATCCATCAACATTCTTAAAGTCRCCAAAGAATATATAGGGAATACAAATCTAAGCTTTTACATGCATGTTTTCYTAATTGATTATTTCTATTCATCAATTCATTTTCCTTTGTTGTGTTGGAGTTAGAACCTCGAAATTCCCCTTCTACATGTATAYTGTTAAGAAYTATGGGAATGTAACATAAAAWWTATTTTTATGATATATGTGATAATTTCATGGAACTGTTGTTCTATGTCATGTTTAATCGAMAACCCTTGAGTTTRTCAAAGGAATTCATAGAAACCCTGAATGATATATGGGATTGGTATATGGAAAAACATTACACCTATCTTGGGATCTTTGGATGAAAATMTACCCCACATTTCCTTCCCATGTATGTTATTGATAGGATAATTTTTGGAGATATTTCCTATCAAATCATTGAGAAATGAATCACCTCATTTTTATCTATACATGCAAAGAAAACATGGTCAAATTTTCCCATCAAAGTGGGAATCGTTTCATTATTCAATGTTCTTCATGAAAGGAAATAAGACACATCTCTCAAATATCTCTATATGTGTACAATAGCTTCTAGTAGAAATGAAACAAGGTGTGTTGTAGAATAAAATATCAAATCTATGGGATCGGCCCCCTCTTCCAAACTTGATCCTAACGCTTTATGCATCATCTTCCAGGGAGCCATGTCATATGATGAGGTATTGACTAACATTCAAGACCATAAGGAGAAAGAAACATTGCAATATAATCAAGAGGGAAAAAGAAGGATGGTTAGTATCCAAACAGAACAACTTTTAGAAGGTGATAAAGAACAATATCAAACTAAAAAGTAGGCCTAGGCCCTTAAAGAAAAATAAATTACAAAAAAGGCTATGGAGGAAAAGGAGAAAATAAATATTAAAACGAATCACGAGGAAAAAGCATCTTGAAAGGTTGAAGAAGAAAAGAAAAATACCAAATAAGAGAGAAGTAAAAATACATGGGAAGATTTAAATAATAATAAATAATAAGAAAGGAAAAGAGAGGAATAAAGAAAAATAAAGGAATAAAGGAAAATAGTTGAATAAATTAAGATAGAAGAAGAAGCAGTTGAAGCATAAAGACTCAAAMAAAARAAATTGTAGGAAGCTAAGGATAAAAATGTTATGAATACCTTTCCTTCACCAAGCCAAGAAACTAATGCAAGAACAACATATGGGCATACACTACTTATTTCCCCCATCAATCTTGGCACTCCAATTAACACTATACAAGATGGTTTTTCTTACTCTTCTTCAAAAATAATTGACATTGACGATGTTGTAGTATCCCTAAGGGATTATTTTTCAAAAAATATTTTATGGTAATTTATAAAAGAGAATCAAAGAGACAAAATTTTGAAGAGACTCCTATTAAAGGAGCATCATACCATATGATTGTGTGGAAACTTGGAAAACAAGATCCTAAAAAAAATGTAGTAGATAGAGCTTATGCTTTGAGCACCTTTGCAGGAGAAAATTCCAATATTGCCAATGAGATTAATGGTACATTATATACCTATAAATTAAAGGTATCAGTTATTAAAGTATTTTTGAGGTAAGAAAGGACCTAGATAGAAGATGAGTTTAAGTAGTAGGCCAGTGAGAAATATCGACAACATAAATCTGTATTGGAGGCCCTAAGGAAGGAACATCTATAGGATATCAAAAGGATACAAATAGTGTCCCAAGGAAAAATAATTATATCTTTGTAGCACAGACTACAAATTAAATCGTGTGAAACAAAAGTGAAAACTCTCAAGGCTCAATTGAATGGAAGTCATAAAGCCACATTATTTCTAGAAATTGTGAAGGGAGAAGCCTTGATAGCAAATGAAGATTCAAGGAAATCTTAGAGATTTTTTTTCACTAAATTGGATGTGTTGAAGGGTCTAAATTTTATTGACAACAACAAGGGGTAATCCCCAGTACATGGTCCCAACTAGACTATGCACCATTTGGATTAGGAGTCCCACCCAAAATTTGGCCCGACTTCCATTGATACTATTTTTGGGGTTTTGTCTAGTTACAGATCAATTTTCAGATGAGGATGGATGATGAGAGGATATGAAATGCAAAGATGTAGATGAAAACTATGTATGAAATTAAAACTAATCTATTACTAATATACTTTAACCTATCCTAGCTAGGAGAAAACTAAAGTAACTTGTGAGTTGAAAATGAAACCAAATCCTTCATAAACTCCTACACATATAGTTGGATTATAAGAGCATAATCATAAACAAGAATGTACACATACATATACCCAGATTATTCCAAATTACATCAATTCACACATTAAAAACTCATAAATCTCAAGGCACAAAGATATTTGAAGCATCACTTAAAACTGTAGAATATCACAGTTTTCATAAGAATTAATACATAAACAAACTAGCATTCTTACAGTCCATATGAAAATCATTCATATTCCCTTGAAATAATTCACTTCTTATATTGCTTCACATATAAATAATTCCTTCTCAAAAAGTTATCCCTGAGGGCTTCTCCTTACTAGCAGTTTCAGCAATAATATGTGAAAACTCTAAAACAACTCTTCAATTTTAGTTGACACTGTGTTCCCAAAACAATTCATAAATAAACGATGTTTGAAGAGTCAAAATCCCTTTACAAATGGTTTTCCACTCTACTTTATACATTTTTCTAAGTAATTCCTAGGTGTCTCTTCACCTTATTCTTGAAGAAATAGTTACAAAAATGGTTCATCTTCCTGTTCGTAATGATAAGTGAATAGTAAGAAAAAACTGAGGTTGGTTGAGAAAAACACAAAATACAAAAAACTTGTTGTCATCACTAAGCCACTATTTTGTCTTTATTCATGAGTTTGGTCTTTGATGTATGTCTTCTAGATTTCTAGCTGGTCAAACATATATCTGATTCTTATGTAAACTATCTACTCCAAGGTTTCATTGTTCATGTACATACTATCTTCCAAGGTGTTCATGTCTTTTGTATGTGTGGTCGTAAAAGCTCGTATCATGGTATGGAGTTTTACCAGTTGCACCAAGTGTTGATCTATGAGGTCACTGGTGATGGTAGTGGCTGGTTTGACCACTTCTCTCCTTTAATTTGTGTTTTCATGCACCTTTTCAACCAACTTCTTTGTCACAATATTTTTTTCGAGTTTGCCTGGATTTGGTAGTTTGTTTCTCTTGATCAATTCTTTTGTACCTTTGTGTATCCTTGAGAATATTTACATTGATTTAGTAACCTCCCTATCATCTTCATGCCCCACCTGTTGACAATGGTCAAGTTCATACATTTCTAAATTTCTATCTTCTTTTGATGGTTTGTTAATTATGGAGGGCATCAGGATTTTCAACAATCCATTTGTCAATGTCATCAATTCCTTCTCAGATAGTTTTTTATTGTGTCATGTTTGTCTATATTTGATTAATCCACTCAATTATTATCATAGCTATGTCTTGAAAGAGGTTCAATTTAGCATACATGTCTATGATGGATTCTTCTAGTTCACTTATGACCTTTTCAGTAGTAACCTTGAAACTTTGAAGGATTCTTTCAGCAATCCTAACTTACTGAAGCTTTGCTTCTAGCTCCTTAATCCTTGCTTATTTCTCTTCATTTTTTTGGCCCAATATCTTAATACATTGTCTACATTGGAATTCATAAATGTGGAGCTAGATGTAGCTATAGGTATGGGATCTTCTCTTACATCTCCCACCATAGGAACATGTGTGACAATTGAGATATGCATTCCTTCTATCACTGACACTTTCTTCACATGTTCCTGAACAATTTGGCTTATTGTTTTATCATACGTGAAGCTCTTTAAGTCAAGTACCTCACTTGGTTGGAATGACTCCTAGCTCCCAATCCTTAACCCACAACCCAATATGTCTATTCCTATATATGTAGTAGACATTTATAATATATTCATTTCCATTGGATGAGTGTCACCCCCTCTATATTTTACCTCTTTTTGTTGTCTCTCATCCTCAGTTGCTCTATCTTCTACCACTTTAGTTTCCTTTTATTCTTATTCTAATATCGATCTTACTATTTCTTCCCTTTCCATGAGCTTCATTTGTTTGACTTCTCACTCTGTTGAAACTTTTTCCTCTACCTCATCTCTAGCCTTGGCCTTGTCTTCTTCAATATTTCACTTCTTCTTTCTTGCATCATTTTTCATTTTGAAGACTCTCTTTGTCCATCCTCTTTTTATTGGTCAGTCCTTCCTCTACCTCTTCTGTTGAAACTAAATGTATCGAGGAGGAAGTACAAGGAGATTTCTCAACTTCTTCTTCCTTTGGTTTCTTCTTGGGTTATTCTCTATCTTTTTCTTCATCTATGATATTTTGTCTTAGTTGGCCAAGACTGTTGAAGATGACATCATCGTAGGTTCAGGAATTTTGGTTCACATCTTATTCTTCTCAATTATCTTTGGTATATTCCCAAGGAAAAATGATCTTGTTGAAATGTTATCTCACAGTGTTCTTGGGGGCATTTCTCTTGTATCACTCTTCCTTGAAGTGATAATACAACAAGGTATTTCCATATTCTTGGGCCTGATTAGTATTTTTGAAGAAGTAATTTCCAACATACAATGATAGCGGGGGAAAAATTTATTTCTTCAATCGATATAACATTCTTCCAACTCCATGTATCATGGTCTGGTATGCCACTTCTTAGAGTATGAGCTTATTGGGTACAAACTAGGGAAGCACCTGGAGTGGTTTAATTGAACCATATACCCTTATATAAGTGTCATTCTCCATGAGATACTAGTCCCCAATTCTCCTTATGAATAATATTTTTAGTCATGCATGGGCGAGTGGTACAGAAAATGAACTTGTATAACAGGGCTAGAAAGTGCTCTCATATCCTTTGGTGTTCCATGTGGTAATTGTGTTCCCAAAGAGCCTTACAATATACATTAATTATTGGGTCATATGGTTGCCAAATCCACCCCATCCTAGGGTATTTGTAAGGTTTTCAAAATATGTCCAACAAGTATGAAGACATATGAAATCTTGGAAACATTCTTGTTTGGGATTCCTTTACCGTAGAGATGGCCACCGTGAGATTCTAAGACAAGATGTTTTCCCAGTTGAACAATGCTCCCTCATCTGCACAGTAGTATATTAAAGGCATGTAAGATAGGGAGAATTGTGATGCATCATTTTCCCCATATAATTTGTAGAGCATAGCTACTAAGTACTTGTAGGGTATTCTTAGGGAACCTATGGGATATCCACTTTTAGGTATATACTTGAATTACTTGTCTTCCCTATACCATTTGGGAAAAAAATCCTTTGTTGTATACTCAAACTCACTATGGATTTTGTTATCTATCCTCTTTCTTCCTTTCTCAATATGATAACACTTGGCCAAATACTCTGGCATGTATGAAGTTATAGGGTCTTTCCTTGTGTTGCAGACATATATGTCATTTACATATATGTTCTTTAGGATCCATGTGATGGGATCAACACATGGGAATATTGTTGTGTGTGTTGCTACTATGAATATGCTTGACTTCCTGATATTCTTAAATACTTGAAGTTTATATAGGTCTTCAAATTCGATGGAGAAATTAAATTTTTTGAACATATGGTATATTTATCCCCATTTCAATGTTTCTCCATCCTTTTCTAGTAGTCCTGACATATCATCATATGTGGCTCTGATGATTTCTGGCTTACCCTCTGCTTGTTGGCCTCTACTTGAGGCCTTGTTTGTGGATTCGTTGCTTGTTGTTTTATTTTGAGGTGACATACTTGAACCTGCAATGAAAGATGATTTTAGAGAATATATTATAATAGAACATATAATTGAATGATACAAAAGAGTTTGAATTACCATACGAATCATCAGTGTCATCACTAGCTAGGGAGTCATCATCTGAGGATATTAAAGTGATGGAAGGCATGCTTTAGCATCTTGGTGGAAATTTGAGGAAGAATGGGTGAAAAGTATGCTCAAAAGTAAAAATAAGAGGTTTAAAGAGTAACTCCTATGATTCAAATTGGAGGACTTTGTGCTAAAGTTTCCAAAGATAAATATTTTCGGTTAGAAGCTTTAAAAACAGCTCCTCTGATGTGAATCGAGGGAGTTAACTTTAACATCTACGATAACACATTAGAGGATTTGTTGTTTCAATTTATGAATTATAGTGTGGATCGACAGAGTTACTTGGAACTACTTCGATCATATCAGAGGAGTTAATAAGAAATCCTTTGATATGATTGGATGAGTTGCTCGAAAAACTCCCTATGGAAAGAGTTTATGGGTACAATGGAGAATGGGAAAGGGAATTTTATTTATTTTTGGTTGGCATAGAGA
Source organism: Picea mariana (assembly GCA_032191745.1). NCBI lineage: Eukaryota > Viridiplantae > Streptophyta > Pinopsida > Pinales > Pinaceae > Picea > Picea mariana. Next base: position 11,937 of record JASDQU010504060.1, read on the forward strand.
CTGGGGTTGGGATTCCAACAAAAATTATGTCAACAAAAGGTGTCTTAAAGGTTTGAATATCATCTAGGGAAAATGGGCTGCAAAGTCAATACAGGGTGCAAGTGAGAGGTTTCACAGGGTTGGGTAACCATTGTTCATAGAGAGGACTAAGTATAGGGTAATGTGAGGAACAAGGGAATGGCATGGAGAAAAAAATATGAAGTATCAAAAAAAAATCGAGAAAGAAACCCTAACCCTAGAAAGACAGAGAAAGATGATAGTACTTGTCAACCTAATGCCACATGAAGGATGATGATAAGTCGTAGGTTTGGATGGGATGACTTGGTGCATTCTAGATCTTAAGTAAATTCCTCCCACTTCATCTTTTTGGAATTATAATGAAAAAATTGACTATTTGACGTATATATAGGAAAAGATATGGGGATCATTAAATGTTGAGTCAGTCAAGTGATTATGGTCATAGAACTTGAGAGGAATTTCTCTCATGTACATCGGAGAACTTAGTGGTAATTCCTTCGATGTTGATCAAGTATGAAGACATATGAAATCTTGGAAACATTATTGTTTGGGATTCCTTTACCGTAGAGATGGCTACCATGAGATTCTAAGACAAGATGTTTTCCCAGTTGAACAATGCTCCCTCATTTGCACAGTAGTATATTAAAGGCATGTAAGATAGGGAGAATTGTGATGCGTCATTTTCCCCATATAATCTGCAGAGCATAGCCACTAATTACTTGTAGGGTATTCTTAGGGAACCTATGGGATAGCCACTTTTAGGTATATACTTGAATTACTTGTCTTCCCTATACCATTTGGGGAAAAAATCCTTTGGTGTATACTCAAACTCACTATGGATCTTGTTATCTATCCTCTTTCTTCCTTTCTCGATATGATAACACTTGGCCAAATACTCTGGCCTGTATGAAGCTATGGGGTCTTTCCTTGTGTTGCAGACATATATTTCATTTACATATATGTTCTTTAGGATCCATGTGATGGAATCAACACATGGGAATATTGTTGGGTTTGTTGCTACTATGAATATGCTTGACTTCCTGATATTCTTGAATACTTGAAGTTTATATAGGTCTTCAAATTCGATGGAGAAATTAGATTTTTTGAACATATGGTATATTTATCACCATTTCAATGTTTCTCTATCCTTTTCTAGTAGTCCTGACATATCATCATATGTGGATCCGATGATTTTTGACTTACCCTCTGCTTGTTGGCCTCTACTTGAGGCCTTGTTTGTGGATTCATTGCTTGTTGTTTTATTTCGAGGTGACATACTTGAACCTGCAATGAAAGATGATTTTAGAGAATATATTATAATAGAACATACAATTGAATGATACAAAAGAGTTTGAATTAGCATACGAATCATTAGTGTCATCACTAGGTAGGGAGTCATCATCTGAGGATATTAAAGAGATGGAAGGCATGCTTTAGCATCTTGGTGGAAATTTGAGGAAGAATGGGTGAAAAGTATGCTCAAAAGTAAAAATAAGAGGTTTAAAGAGTAACTCCTATGATGCAAATCGAAGGACTTTGTGCTAAAGTTTCCAAAGATAAATATTTTCGGTCAGAAGCGTTAAAAATAGCTCCTCTGATGTGAATCAGGGGAGTTAACTTTAACGTCTACGATAACACATTAGAGGATTTGTTGTTTCAATTTATGAATTATAATGGGGATCGATAGAGTTACTTGGAACTCCTTCGATCATATCAGAGGAGTTAATAAGAACTCCTTTGATACGATTGGATGAGTTACTCGAAAAACTCGCTATGGAAAGAGTTTATGGGTATGATGGAGAATGGGAAAGGGAATTTTATTTATTTTTGGTTGGCATCCAACAAAAATTATGTCAACAAAATGTGTCTTAAAGGTTTGAATATCATCTAGGGAAAATGGGCTGCAAAGTCAATACAGGGTGCAAGTAAGAGGTTTCACAGGGTTAGGTAACCATTGTTCATAGAGAGGACTAAGTATAGGGTAATGTGAGGAACAAGGGAATGGCATGGAGAAAAAAATATGAAGTATCAAAAAAAATTCGAGAAAGAAACCCTAACCCTAGAAAGACAAAGAAAGATGATTGTACCTATCAACCTAATGCCACATGAAGGATGATGATAAGTCGTAGGTTTGGATGGGATGACTTGGTGCATTATAGATCTTAAGTAAATTCCTCCCACTTCGTATTTTTGGAATTATAATGAAAAAATTAACTATTTGACGTATATATAGGAAAAGAGATGGGGATCATTAAATGTTGAGTCAGTCAAGTGATTATGGTCATAGAACTTGAGAGGAATTTCTCTCATGTACATCAAAGAACTTAGTGGTAATTCCTTCGATGTTCATCATAGCACCGTCTTTAAAGTACTTTGAATATATCAATAGACTTGGATGGAACTCTTTTGATGTGAATCAGAGGAGTTGGAATCAACTCCTTTGATTCCATCGAACGATTTAGTATTAACTTATGTGATAAGAAAAGGGTATCAAATGTGAAGAGAGAAGCTTGCTCAATGTGAATCAGAGGAGTTAAAGGTAACTCATCCAATTCACATAGGAGGAATTAGAACTAACTTTGTCGATTTCTCCTAACTTGCTCAAAAATGACAATTTTCAAGTACTTCCTTTTTCAGATGCTTTATCAAGGTGAACATGTTGGAGTTACTTCACACACACCTAAGATTTATTTTTACTAAGGTTTTTCATTGTTTATTAGTCATAATTAGTCATTATCCAGTCTCCTATATTTTAGGGAAGAATATTCCACCTAGAGAATATTCTCTTCATTTGACACTTCAGTTTGACTAGTTGAGTTGAGTCTATATGCTACATTGGTATTGTCACCATGCAACATTGGGATCGTCACCAGCTAAGGCACACTTTACTTATTTTCATCACCAGACTGATGTATTACCATTGATTCCTTGATCTAATCCTCACTAAACTCTATTTCAGTGAGTTAACTAAAGACTGGTTGACTATTTAACTCAGCTAGGTGGAAGTTCACTCCCGTAACTACCTAAGAGACTAGACTAGGTGGCACTTTACTCTTGTAACTTCCTGAGAGACTAGACTAGGTGGCAATTCACTCCTATAACTGCCTAAGAGACTATACTAGGTGGAATTTCACTCCCGTAACTGTTGGTGTGTTTCCATATCACTCTAGACCACCACTATGGCGAATTGGTTCTCCTCCAGTGCGCATTGGTTGAGTTATATAGAGTATATCATGTGTAAATTATTCATTATTCATAATGGTTAATGAGAATTCTTCCATTCTTTCTCTCCTTCTTCTTCTTTCTCAATTTCTCTCTGCAAATGTGTGTAGTATTTTCTAG
>JASDQU010504060.1:15316-28644 GCA_032191745.1 Picea mariana
AAATTGTAGGAAGCTAAGGATAAAAATGTTATGAATACCTTTCCTTCACCAAGCCAAGAAACTAATGCAAGAACAACATATGGGCATACACTACTTATTTCCCCCATCAATCTTGGCACTCCAATTAACACTATACAAGATGGTTTTTCTTACTCTTCTTCAAAAATAATTGACATTGACGATGTTGTAGTATCCCTAAGGGATTATTTTTCAAAAAATATTTTATGGTAATTTATAAAAGAGAATCAAAGAGACAAAATTTTGAAGAGACTCCTATTAAAGGAGCATCATACCATATGATTGTGTGGAAACTTGGAAAACAAGATCCTAAAAAAAATGTAGTAGATAGAGCTTATGCTTTGAGCACCTTTGCAGGAGAAAATTCCAATATTGCCAATGAGATTAATGGTACATTATATACCTATAAATTAAAGGTATCAGTTATTAAAGTATTTTTGAGGTAAGAAAGGACCTAGATAGAAGATGAGTTTAAGTAGTAGGCCAGTGAGAAATATCGACAACATAAATCTGTATTGGAGGCCCTAAGGAAGGAACATCTATAGGATATCAAAAGGATACAAATAGTGTCCCAAGGAAAAATAATTATATCTTTGTAGCACAGACTACAAATTAAATCGTGTGAAACAAAAGTGAAAACTCTCAAGGCTCAATTGAATGGAAGTCATAAAGCCACATTATTTCTAGAAATTGTGAAGGGAGAAGCCTTGATAGCAAATGAAGATTCAAGGAAATCTTAGAGATTTTTTTTCACTAAATTGGATGTGTTGAAGGGTCTAAATTTTATTGACAACAACAAGGGGTAATCCCCAGTACATGGTCCCAACTAGACTATGCACCATTTGGATTAGGAGTCCCACCCAAAATTTGGCCCGACTTCCATTGATACTATTTTTGGGGTTTTGTCTAGTTACAGATCAATTTTCAGATGAGGATGGATGATGAGAGGATATGAAATGCAAAGATGTAGATGAAAACTATGTATGAAATTAAAACTAATCTATTACTAATATACTTTAACCTATCCTAGCTAAGAGAAAACTAAAGTAACTTGTGAGTTGAAAATGAAACCAAATCCTGCATAAACTCCTACACATATAGTTGGATTATAAGAGCATAATCATAAACAAGAATGTACACATACATATACCTAGATTAACACATACATATGCCTAGATTATTCCAAATTACATCAATTCACACATTAAAAACTCATAAATCTCAAGGCACAAAGATATTTGAAGCATCACTTAAAACTGTAGAATATCACAGTTTTCATAAGAATTAATACATAAACAAACTAGCATTCTTACAATCCATATGAAAATCATTCATATTCCCTTGAAATAATTCACTTCTTATATTGCTTCACATATAAATAATTCCTTCTCAAAAAGTTGTCCCTGAGGGCTTCTCCTTACTAGCAGTTTCATCAATAATATGTGAAAACTCTAAAACAACTCTTCAATTTTAGTTGACACTGTGTTCCCAAAACAGTTCATAAATAAACGATGTTTGAAGAGTCAAAATCCCTTTACAAATGGGTTTCCACTCTACTTTATACATTTTTCTAAGTAATTCCTAGGTGTCTCTTCACCTTATTCTTGAAGAAATAGTTACAAAAATGGCTCATCTTCCTGTTCCTAATGATAAGTGAATAATAAGAAAAAACTGAGGTTGGTTGAGAAAAACACAAAATACAAAAAACTTGTTGTCATCACTAAGCCACTATTTTGTCTTTATTCATGAGTTTGGTCTTTGATGTATGTCTTCTAGATTTCTAGTTGGTCAAACATATATCTGATTCTTATGTAAACTATCTACTCCAAGGTTTCATTGTTCATGGACATACTATCTTCCAAGGTGTTCATGTCTTTTGTATGTGTGGTCGTAAAAGCTCGTATCATGGTATGGAGTTTTACCAGTTGCACCAAGTGTTGATCTATGAGGTCACTGGTGATGGTAGTGGCTGGTTTGACCACTTCTCTCCTTTAATTTGTGTTTTCATGCACCTTTTCAACCAACTTCTTTGTCAAAATATTTTTTTCGAGTTTGCCTAGATTTGGTAGTTTGTTTCTCTTGATCAATTCTTTTGTACCTTTGTGTATCCTTGAGAATATTTCCATTGATTTAGTAACCTCCCTATCATCTTCATGCCCCACCTGTTGACAATGGTCAAGTTCATACATTTCTTAATTTCTATCTTCTTTTGATGGTGTGTTAATTATGGAGGCGCATCAGGATTTTCAGCAATCCATTTGTCAGTGTCATCAATTCCTTCTCAGATAGTTTTTTATTGTGTCATGTTTGTCTATATTTGATTAATCCACTCAATTATTATCATAGCTATGTCTTGAAAAAGGTTCAATTTAGCATACATGTCTATGATGGATTCTTCTAGTTCACTTATGACCTTTTCAGTAGTAACCTTGAAACTTTGAAGGATTCTTTCAACAATCCTAACTTACTGAAGCTTTGCTTCTAGCTCCTTGATCCTTGATTATTTCTCTTCATTTTTTTGTCCCAATATCTTAATACATTGTCTACATTGGAATTCATAAATGTGGAGCTATATGTAGCTATAGGTATGGGATCTTCTCTTACATCTCCCACCATAGGAACATGTGTGACAATTGAGATATGCATTCCTTTTGTCACTGACACTTTCTTCACATGTTCCTGAACAATTTGGCTTATTGTTTTATCATACATGAAGCTCCTTAAGTCAAGTACCTCACTTGGTTGCAATGACTCCTAGCTCACAATCCTTAAACCACAACCCAATATGTCTATTCCTATATATGTAGTAGACATTTATAATATATTCATTTCCATTGGATGAGTGTCACCCCCTCTATATTTTACCTCTTTTTGTTGTCTCTCATCCTCAGTTTCTCTATCTTCTACCACTTTAGTTTCCTTTTATTCTTATTCTAATATCGATCTTACTATTTCTTCCCTTTCCATGAGCTTCATTTGTTTGAATTCTCACTCTGTTGCAACTTTTTCCTCTACCTCATCTCTAGCCTTGGCCTTGTCTTCTTCAATATTTCACTTCTTCTTTCTTGCATCATTTTTCATTTTGAAGACTCTCTTTGTCCATCCTCTTTTTATTGGTCAGTCCTTCCGCTACCTCTTCTGTTGAAACTAAATGTATCGAGGAGGAAGTACAAGGAGATTTCTCAACTTCTTCTTCCTCTGGTTTCTTCTTGGGTTATTCTCTATCTTTTTCTTCATCTATGATCTTTTGTCTTAGTTGGCCAAGACTGTTGAAGATGACATCGTCGTAGGTTTGGGAATTTTGGTTCACTTCTTATTCTTCCCAATTATCTTTGGTATATTCCCAAGGAAAAACGATCTTGTTGAAATGTTATCTCATAGTGTTCTTGGGGGAATTTCTCTTGTATCACTCTTCCTTGAAGTGATAATACAACAAGGTATTTCCCTATTCTTGGGCCTGATTAGTATTTTTGAAGAAGTAATTTCCAACATACAATGATAGCGGGGGAAAAATTTATTTCTTCAATCGATATAACATTCTTCCAACTCCATGTATCATGGTCTGGTATGCCACTTCTTAGAGTATGAGCTTATTGGGTACAAACTAGGGAAGCACCTAGAGTGGTTTAATTGCACCATATACCCTTATATAAGTGTCATTCTCCATGAGATACTAGTCCCCAATTCTCCTTATGAATAATATCTTTAGTCATGCATGGGCGAGTGGTGCAGAAAATGAACTTGTATAACGGGGCTAGAAAGTGCTCTCATATCCTTTGGTGTTCCATGTGGTAATTGTGTTCCCAAAGAGCCTTACAATATACATTAATTATTGGGTCATATGGTTGCCAAATCTACCCCATCCTAGGNCTTGTCTTAGAATCTCATGGTGGCCATCTCTACGGTAAAGGAATCCCAAACAATAATGTTTCCAAGCTTTAATATGTCCAACAAGTATGAAGACATATGAAAGCTTGGAAACATTATTGTTTGGGATTCCTTTACCGTAGAGATGGCCACCATGAGATTCTAAGACAAGATGTTTTCCCAGTTGAACAATGCTCCCTCATCTGCACAGTAGTATATTAAAGGCATGTAAGATAGGGAGAATTGTGATGCGTCATTTTCCCCATATAATTTGCAGAGCATAGCTACTAAGTACTTGTAGGGTATTCTTAGGGAACCTATGGGATAACCACTTTTAGGTATATACTTGAATTACTTGTCTTCCCTATACCATTTGGGAAAAAAATCCTTTGGTGTATACTCAAACTCACTATGGATCTTGTTATCTATCCTCTTTATTCCTTTCTCAATATGATAACACTTGGCCAAATACTCTGGCCTGTATGAAGTTATAGGGTCTTTCCTTGTGTTGCAGACATATATGTCATTTACATATATGTTCTTTAGGATCCATGTGATGGAATCAACACATGGGAATATTGTTGCGTGTGTTGCTACTATGAATATGCTTGACTTCCTGATATTCTTGAATATTTGAAGTTTATATAGGTCTTCAAATTCGACGGAGAAATTAGAATTTTTGAACATATGGTATATTTATCCCCATTTCAATGTTTCTCCATCCTTTTCTAGTAGTCCTGACTTATCATCATATGTGGCTCCGATGATTTCTGGCTTACCTTTTGCTTGTTGGCCTCTACTTGAGGCCTTGTTTGTGGATTCGTTGCTTGTTGTTTTATTTCGAGGTGGCATACTTGAACCTGCAATGAAAGATGATTTTAGAGAATATATTATAATAGAACATACAATTGAATGATACAAAAGAGTTTGAATTACCATACGAATCATTAGTGTCATCACTAGGTAGGGAGTCATCATCTAAGGATATTAAAGTGATGGAAGGCATGCTTTAGCATCTTGGTGGAAATTTGAGGAAGAATGGGTGAAAAGTATGCTCAAAAGTAAAAATAAGAGGTTTAAAGAGTAACTCCTATGATGCAAATTGGAGGACTTTGTGCTAAAGTTTCCAAAGATAAATATTTTCAGTTAGAAGCTTTAAAAACAGCTCCTCTGATGTAAATCAGGGGAGTTAACTTTAACGTCTACGATAACACATTAGAGGATTTGTTGTTTCAATTTATGAATTATAATGGGGATCGACAGAGTTACTTGGAACTCCTTCGATCATATCAAAGGAGTTAATAAGAACTCCTTTGATATGATTGGATGAGTTACTCGAAAAACTCCCTATGAAAAGAGTTTATGGGTACAATGGAGAATGGGAAAGGGAATTTTATTTATTTTTGGTTGGCATAGAGACTGGGGTTGGGATTCCAACAAAAATTATGTCAACAAAAGGTGTCTTAAAGGTTTGAATATCATCTAGGGAAAATGGGCTGCAAAGTCAATACAGGGTGCAAGTGAGAGGTTTCACAGGGTTRGGTAACCATTGTTCATAGAGAGGACTAAGTATAGGGTAATGTGAGGAACAAGGGAATGGCATGGAGAAAAAAATATGAAGTATCAAAAAAAAATCGAGAAAGAAACCCTAACCCTAGAAAGACAGAGAAAGATGATAGTACTTGTCAACCTAATGCCACATGAAGGATGATGATAAGTCGTAGGTTTGGATGGGATGACTTGGTGCATTCTAGATCTTAAGTAAATTCCTCCCACTTCATCTTTTTGGAATGATAATGAAAAAATTGACTATTTGACGTATATATAGGAAAATATATGGGGATCATTAAATGTTAAGTCAGTCAAGTGATTATGGTCATAGAACTTGAGAGGAATTTCTCTCATGTACATCGGAGAACTTAGTGGTAATTCCTTCGATGTTGATCAAGTATGAAGACATATGAAATCTTGGAAACATTCTTGTTTGGATTCCTTTACCGTAGAGATGGCCACCATGAGATTCTAAGACAAGATGTTTGCCCAGTTGAACAATGCTCCCTCATCTGCACAGTAGTATATTAAAGGCATGTAAGATAGGGAGAATTGTGATGCGTCATTTTCCCCATATAATCTGCAGAGCATAGCTACTAAGTACTTGTAGGGTATTCTTAGGGAACCTATGGGATATCCACTTTTAGGTATATACTTGAATTACTTGTCTTCCCTATACCATTTGGGGAAAAAATACTTTGGTGTATACTCAATCTCACTATGGATCTTGTTATCTATCCTCTTTCTTCCTTTCTCGATATGATAACACTTGGCCAAATACTCTGGCCTGTATGAAGCTATGGGGTCTTTCCTTGTGTTGCAGACATATATTTCATTTACATATATGTTCTTTAGGATCCATGTGATGGAATCAACACACGGGAATATTGTTGGGTGTGTTTCTACTATGAATATGCTTGACTTCCTGATATTCTTGAATACTTGAAGTTTATATAGGTCTTCAAATTCGATGACGAAATTAGATTTTTTGAACATATGGTATATTTATCACCATTTCAATGTTTCTCTATCCTTTTCTAGTAGTCTTGACATATCATCATATGTGGCTCCGATGATTTTTGACTTACCCTCTACCTGTTGGCCTCTACTTGAGGCCTTGTTTGTGGATTCATTGCTTGTTGTTTTATTTCGAGGTGACATACTTGAACCTGCAATGAAAGATGATTTTAGAGAATATATTATAATAGAACATACAATTGAATGATACAAAAGAGTTTGAATTACCATACGAATCATTAGTGTCATCACTAGGTAGGGAGTCATCATCTGAGGATATTAAAGCGATGGAAGGCATGCTTTAGCATCTTGGTGGAAATTTGAGGAAGAATGGGTGAAAAGTATGCTCAAAAGTAAAAATAAGAGGTTTAAAGAGTAACTCCTATGATGCAAATCGGAGGACTTTGTGCTAAAGTTTCCAAAGATAAATATTTTCGGTCAGAAGCATTAAAAATAGCTCCTCTGATGTGAATTGGGGGAGTTAACTTTAACGTCTATGATAACACATTAGAGGATTTGTTGTTTCAATTTATGAATTATAATGGGGATCGATAGAGTTACTTGGAACTCCTTCGATCATATCAGAGGAGTTAATAAGAACTCCTTTGATATGATTGGATGAGTTACTCGAAAAACTCCCTATGGAAAGAGTTTATGGGTATGATGGAGAATGGGAAAGGGAATTTTATTTATTTTTGGTTGGCATAGAGACAGGGGTTGGGATTCCAACAAAAATTATGTCAACAAAAGGTGTCTTAAAGGTTTGAATATCATCTAGGGAAAATGGGCCGCAAAGTCAATACAGGGTGCACGCAAGAGGTTTCACAGGGTTAGGTAACCATTGTTCATAGAGAGGACTAAGTATAGGGTAATGTGAGGAACAAGGGAATGGCATGGAGAAAAAAATATGAAGTATAAAAAAAAATTCGAGAAAGAAACCCTAACCCTAGAAAGACAAAGAAAGATGATTGTACCTATCAACCTAATGCCACATGAAGGATGATGATAAGTCATAGGTTTGGATGGGATGACTTGGTGCATTCTAGATCTTAAGTAAATTCCTCCCACTTCGTATTTTTGGAATTATAATGAAAAAATTAACTATTTGACGTATATATAGGAAAAGAGATGGGGATCATTAAATGTTGAGTCAGTCAAGTGATTATGGTCATAGAACTTGAGAGGAATTTCTCTCATGTACATCAAATAACTTAGTGGTAATTCCGTCGATGTTCATAGTAGCACCTTCTTTAAAATATTTTGAATATATCAATAGACTTGGATGGAACTCTTTTGATGTGAATCAGAGGAGTTGGAATCAACTCCTTTGATTCCAGCAAATGATTTAGTATTAACTTATGTGATAAGCAAAGGGTATCAAATGTGGAGAGAAACTTGCTCGATGTGAATCAGAGGAGTTAAAGGTAACTCATCCAATTCACATAGGAGGAATTAGAACTAACTTTGTCGATTTCTCCTAACTTGCTCAAAAATGAAAATTTTCAAGTACTTCCTTTTTCAGATGCTTTATCAAGGTGAACATGTTGGAGTTACTTCACACACAACTAAGATTTATTTTTACTAAGGTTTTTCATTGTTTATTAGTCATAATTAGTCATTATCCAGTCTCCTATATTTTAGGGAAGAATATTCCACCTAGAGAATATTCTCTTCAGTTAACACTTCAGTTTGACTAGTTGAGTTGAGTCTATATGCTACATTGGTTTTGTCACCATGCAACATTGGGATCGTCACCAACTAAGGCACACTTTACTTATTTTCATCACCAGACTGATGTATTACCATTGATTCCTTGATCTAATCCTCACTAAACTCTATTTCAGTTAGTTAACTAAAGATTGGTTGACTATTTAACTCAGCTAGGTGGAAGTTCACTCTTGTAACTACCTAAGAGACTAGACTAGGTGGCACTTCACTCTTGTAACTTCCTGAGAGACTAGACTAGGTGGAAATTCACTCCTATAACTGCCTAAGAGACTATACTAGGTGGAATTTCACTCCCGTAACTGTTGGTGTGTGTCCATATCACTATAGACCACCACTATGGCGAATTGGTTCTCCTCCAGTGCGCATTGGTTGAGTTATATAGAGTATATCATGTGTAAATTATTCATTATTCATAATGGTTAATGAGAATTCTTCCATTCTTTCTCTCCTTCTTCTTCTTTCTCAATTTCTCTCTGCAAATGTGTGTAGTATTTTCTAGCCAGATCTATTATGTGTAGTTTCAACATATTTACATGGTATAAGAGCCGACAAACTGTTAAGAAAAAGCTACACCAAATGTTTTTTCAAGTACAAAATATTGAAGACAGCGGAAAGATGGATTTCCCAAAAGAATTCATTCTTACACCTTGCAACTACTTTGCATGGAAGGAGAAAAAAGTCATACATGTGTGAACCATAGGATTGTATAGGTTAACCTTGAATACAGACACGGAACCGACATCAGCGATAGAAAAATCCAAGTACTTAAATCGAATGGATGAAGCATTCAGAACAATTTGTAGTCTTATTTCTCCCGATCTCCTTTTTCACATATCTTCTTGTAAGACTCCCAATGAATCCTAGACCACCTTGGAAGGGATCTTTTGAAAAAATGATGAGATGAGGGGACACATGTTGGAGGTGGAATTTCTCACATTGGATCCAAAAATCTTCGACAATATCCAAGGTTTCTTTACAAAATTCAAGGATTTATTGTTGCAACTCAAAGCTTGCAAGGTTGATAAATCTAAGGAGGAGAAACAAATGGTTCTAACCATTCTCTCCAAACTTGGAACTAAATTATATCTGTTCATTTCCACATTCCATTCAGTCAAATTCACCTCTGGATCCACCTGGAAGATTCCTTCTCTTTAGTAATTTATTGAATCCCTGACACAAGACCAAACCAAGCTCATCAACATGGGAAAAATCAAAGGCCCAAAGGCACATGCACTTACTATGCAATATGGCAGCAATTGATATCAGAAATCTAAATATAAAGGAAAAAGGAAATCTCATGCAAGTCTGAAGAAGGAAGGGTACTCAAAACCCTTCACCGATGCCTCTGAATCCAAAGGGGAAAAGGGAAGAAAAGGGGCGAAATGCACATATTGTCACAAAGGATTCCATCCAGAATCCTCATGCATGAAAAAACAAATAGATCCAATGACTCAAATAATTTAGCAAAACAACCTTGGAGATCGTATCCCTGAGGGTGCCAAGAAGAAGAAGCCAGAAGATCAGAATCCCAAGAAAGGAAATTCTAGCCATGCCTTGATTTCCATCAACTTCTCTCCCGGTGCTTGGATCATAGATTCAGGAGGATCAAATAACATGGATTCCTCAAAAGAAATATATTATTCATTGGATTCTTGCAAAGGTCCTCCTATTTTGATGGGGGACAACTCTTCATTCAAAGTCACCAGTAAAGGAAGGATTGAACTCGCCAACGGAAGTTTCGAGAATGTGTTGCATGTTCCAAAAATTTTCGTCCACCTTCTCTCTGTGTATCAGATGAATAATTATGGCACCGGAAATAAATTCATATTCACACCAAATGTAGTGGACATATATGACATGCAAACCAACTCTAGGTTTGCTACCGGTGAGGTAAATCATCAATCTATATTGTATACATTTTCTGAATTTATTGAACTAGACTCTGCTTTACTACTTACCCATGCTGATGAAAGTAGTAGGATATGGAATGAAAGGTTTGGAAATTTGAATTTCATATATATGAACCATATTAGCAAGAAAAGGATGGTTGATAGTCTACCAGACATCCATTTCTCCAAGGTTGTATGTGAGGGATGTGTTCTTGGAAAACACCCTCAAGAGAAATTTGACAAAGGAAAGTCTTAGAGAGTTTCTGCACCTTTAGATCTGATCCATAGTGACCTTATGGGTCCTTTCTCGCATCCATCTATCAGAAAAGCGAGGTTTTTTATCATTTTTTTTGATGACTTCTAATTTTTTACATGGATTTACTTTCTCAAGAAAAAATCTGAAGTATTTCAACACCTCAAAGATTTCAAAGCCCTGGTTGAGACATAGTCCGAAAAGAAAATAAAAGTCCTCCGAACTAATAATGGGGGAGAGTGTGTCAATTGTGAGATCCATAATATTTTCCATGAGGCAGAGATTCAGTTGTAGCACATAGTTCCCTATAGTCCATAGCAAAACAAACTTGTTGAGAGAAAAAATAGATCTCTAAAGGAGATGGCATATTGCATGCTGCATGAAAAGTTACTTCCACAGAGACTATGGGTTGAAGAACTTAATTGTGAAACAAACATTCAAAAAAAATATCTCGATAGATATATCAAGGATAAGACCCCCTACGAGGCTTGGAGCGGCATCAAACCAGAAGTGACCCACTTTAGTATTTTTGGTTCACGTGCATGGGCTTGGATTCCCTCTGAAAAGAGGAAGGTAGTTGATCCATAGAGAACTGGGTGTATTTTTGTTGGATACCCCAAAGGTGTGAAGGGATATAGATTTATTGATATTTTCTTGGACCGACTCATCATTGAGAGAAGTGTCCAATTTGAGGAAAGTGTCACGCATGTACCTCAACAACCACATGCAGACACCTTCGTTCTTCCACCTATCTGAGATGATGAGAGTGCACATGCTGACTCTTCTTCATATGAGAGTTATAATTCATAGGACTTAGATGATTCAAATACAGAGTTAGTATAGTCATATTTAGAGTCATAGCATCAAGATTCAGTTGCAAAGATAGAGTTGAGGCCCAAGTGGGCATAGACTACTCATTAGCATGCAGGGGATCTCGTTGGTGATCCAAACAATACTAGGAGGAATTGATCTGATTTCGAGGAGCCTCCTGTTGCATTCACTGCCACTAAACCATTGCCCTTCGGGCATATTTTCTTGGTTTAGTATTCATATCCACATTCTTATGGAGAGGCTGCTGGAAATCCCTTTTGGGAATCCACCATGCAGGAGGAGTACAAATCCCTTCTTGAGAACAATACTTGAGATCTCGTTCACCTTCCTTCTAGGAGGAAACTTGTCATATGTAGATGGTTCTAAAATACCAAGCATGCATCAAATGGACATATTAATAGATACAATGTCAATCTTATTGCCAAAGGCTTTCAGCAGGTGCATGACTATGATGAGACCTTTTCTCCAGTAGTGAAGATGGATTCCATACAATTAGCACTTTCCGTTGCGGTAGCCAAGGTATGGGAATTCCATCATATGGACGTGAAGAATGCATTTCTTCATGGTCATCTTTGTTGGCCCTTGACGAAGTTTTGAAGTTACTTGGTCATATTTGACTGTTTTTAGGACTTCGACAAACTATCAAAGATAGAGTGCCAAACGAAGCAGAGCTCAAGGGATCTTGGTCGACTTTCAGGTCCCTTTTTTTGGGTTTTGGGAATATGTAATGGGAAAAGGATGTTGGCCCATGGGTTTACCCACGCTTAGGCCCGTTTTGTATGTATAAATAGACATATAGGAATCTAGTAGAGAGAGGAGGGATTTTATTGTATCTATGTGATATAGGCCAAGTGCCAAGAAGGGATATGTGTGATCAAGAGATTTGTGCATTCTATATAGACTTGCAGAGCTTAGTGCAAGTCCCTATGTGAAGATATAGAAGGCTTTGTGCTGAAAGGAAAGGAAGAAGGATTTGGTGCCCTGCGTAGATCTTTTGTCCTGTGCGAAGTAAGGGTTCCTATGGATTTGTGCTTGTAATCGATTGGCTGATGATAATATAGAATAAGAGTTGGTGGACGTAGCCCCAGGGTGGGGGTGAGCCACGTAAATCTGTGTGTTATGCTTTGTTCCTTGACTTGTTGTGCTTATCTATGATTTTGCTAAGTGCTTTGATATATTTAGATGGATATATTTATTCTTTGTTCCTATTAGATAGGTATACATAGTAGATATGATATGTATGAAGATACTTAGTGTTAAACTACTAGATATGACCTATTTATTGTTGCGAAGTGCTAAGTTACCTTAGATATAAGTGACTACTGTGATGCTCTGTGCTATCTATGAAGTATAATAAGGACTGAATATTGTTGGATAATCGATGCTAAGTGCTCTATAAGTGATATAATCACAGATCTGTGTCCTAGATAAGGTTGCAGACATTTGATTCCTACAACCACCCCTGCCTCTACCTCGGGTGAGACTTCATCTACTTCACAAGTGTTGTCGAAAGGGTCGGTAGTTAGAGATTTGTTAGTGTGCTCTCGTAGCGTTGAACCCTAGGTCTGCCCCTGTGCCAACACATGGTTCCATTGTCGGGACCTAAAACTGTGATTGTTGGGAACTGAGGAAGAAGAAGCTTTGTTCAAAGATTCATCCTGAAACTGTGGGAGCTCTGTGCATGGATCTGTGCCCTAGTGTACAGTAATCCACTTGATCTGAAAAGCTCTATGCTAAAGAAAGGAAGGATAGATCTGAAGAAAAGAAGCGAGATATGAATGCTTTCTACTCTAAGAAAAGTAAAAGTGGAAGTTTCTGAAGAAGAGAGGTCAGATCTGCAGAAAAGAAGTAAGATATGTAAAATTTGTGCTATAATAAAGGTAAGAATAGTTAAAATTTCTTAGATTTGGAAGCTTTGTGCTCTATAGAAGTAAAATAAGTGAAAATTTTTGTTTCTAGTGTACGGATCTGGGTATATTTGATAGATTATGTTCTGGCTTGAAAAATAGGGCTCTGATAGATGAAAGAAAGCTTGATATGAATAGATTTGATAATAATAGTGATAGATATGTTATACCTATGCATAGAAAGAATGTTTGGACTAACAAATGGATGCAGGATCCTAGAAAGAATTTTTTTGCAGACTAGCTACCATGATCCTAGTGTGGAGTATA
>JASDQU010504060.1:28664-39907 GCA_032191745.1 Picea mariana
AAAGGTGTGAAGGGATATAGATTTATTGATATTTTCTTGGACCGACTCATCATTGAGAGAAGTGTCCAATTTGAGGAAAGTGTCACGCATGTACCTCAACAACCACATGCAGACACCTTCGTTCTTCCACCTATCTGAGATGATGAGAGTGCACATGCTGACTCTTCTTCATATGAGAGTTATAATTCATAGGACTTAGATGATTCAAATACAGAGTTAGTATAGTCATATTTAGAGTCATAGCATCAAGATTCAGTTGCAAAGATAGAGTTGAGGCCCAAGTGGGCATAGACTACTCATTAGCATGCAGGGGATCTCGTTGGTGATCCAAACAATACTAGGAGGAATTGATCTGATTTCGAGGAGCCTCCTGTTGCATTCACTGCCACTAAACCATTGCCCTTCGGGCATATTTTCTTGGTTTAGTATTCATATCCACATTCTTATGGAGAGGCTGCTGGAAATCCCTTTTGGGAATCCACCATGCAGGAGGAGTACAAATCCCTTCTTGAGAACAATACTTGAGATCTCGTTCACCTTCCTTCTAGGAGGAAACTTGTCATATGTAGATGGTTCTAAAATACCAAGCATGCATCAAATGGACATATTAATAGATACAATGTCAATCTTATTGCCAAAGGCTTTCAGCAGGTGCATGACTATGATGAGACCTTTTCTCCAGTAGTGAAGATGGATTCCATACAATTAGCACTTTCCGTTGCGGTAGCCAAGGTATGGGAATTCCATCATATGGACGTGAAGAATGCATTTCTTCATGGTCATCTTTGTTGGCCCTTGACGAAGTTTTGAAGTTACTTGGTCATATTTGACTGTTTTTAGGACTTCGACAAACTATCAAAGATAGAGTGCCAAACGAAGCAGAGCTCAAGGGATCTTGGTCGACTTTCAGGTCCCTTTTTTTGGGTTTTGGGAATATGTAATGGGAAAAGGATGTTGGCCCATGGGTTTACCCACGCTTAGGCCCGTTTTGTATGTATAAATAGACATATAGGAATCTAGTAGAGAGAGGAGGGATTTTATTGTATCTATGTGATATAGGCCAAGTGCCAAGAAGGGATATGTGTGATCAAGAGATTTGTGCATTCTATATAGACTTGCAGAGCTTAGTGCAAGTCCCTATGTGAAGATATAGAAGGCTTTGTGCTGAAAGGAAAGGAAGAAGGATTTGGTGCCCTGCGTAGATCTTTTGTCCTGTGCGAAGTAAGGGTTCCTATGGATTTGTGCTTGTAATCGATTGGCTGATGATAATATAGAATAAGAGTTGGTGGACGTAGCCCCAGGGTGGGGGTGAGCCACGTAAATCTGTGTGTTATGCTTTGTTCCTTGACTTGTTGTGCTTATCTATGATTTTGCTAAGTGCTTTGATATATTTAGATGGATATATTTATTCTTTGTTCCTATTAGATAGGTATACATAGTAGATATGATATGTATGAAGATACTTAGTGTTAAACTACTAGATATGACCTATTTATTGTTGCGAAGTGCTAAGTTACCTTAGATATAAGTGACTACTGTGATGCTCTGTGCTATCTATGAAGTATAATAAGGACTGAATATTGTTGGATAATCGATGCTAAGTGCTCTATAAGTGATATAATCACAGATCTGTGTCCTAGATAAGGTTGCAGACATTTGATTCCTACAACCACCCCTGCCTCTACCTCGGGTGAGACTTCATCTACTTCACAAGTGTTGTCGAAAGGGTCGGTAGTTAGAGATTTGTTAGTGTGCTCTCGTAGCGTTGAACCCTAGGTCTGCCCCTGTGCCAACACATGGTTCCATTGTCGGGACCTAAAACTGTGATTGTTGGGAACTGAGGAAGAAGAAGCTTTGTTCAAAGATTCATCCTGAAACTGTGGGAGCTCTGTGCATGGATCTGTGCCCTAGTGTACAGTAATCCACTTGATCTGAAAAGCTCTATGCTAAAGAAAGGAAGGATAGATCTGAAGAAAAGAAGCGAGATATGAATGCTTTCTACTCTAAGAAAAGTAAAAGTGGAAGTTTCTGAAGAAGAGAGGTCAGATCTGCAGAAAAGAAGTAAGATATGTAAAATTTGTGCTATAATAAAGGTAAGAATAGTTAAAATTTCTTAGATTTGGAAGCTTTGTGCTCTATAGAAGTAAAATAAGTGAAAATTTTTGTTTCTAGTGTACGGATCTGGGTATATTTGATAGATTATGTTCTGGCTTGAAAAATAGGGCTCTGATAGATGAAAGAAAGCTTGATATGAATAGATTTGATAATAATAGTGATAGATATGTTATACCTATGCATAGAAAGAATGTTTGGACTAACAAATGGATGCAGGATCCTAGAAAGAATTTTTTTGCAGACTAGCTACCATGATCCTAGTGTGGAGTATAAAAGAAGTTGGGGATCATTTAAAAGGAAGAGAGGATTAACCTTATGTTACAGTTGTAGAAGACTGGGACATCTAGCTAAGGAATGCCTCGGTGGAAGACCTAGTTGCCTTTGTTGCAAAGCTTTAGACCATGATGTATTGGATTTCCCTATAATGATTGCTAAGCTCGAAAGAATGAATCTGAATGAAGAAAACCCTAAGGCAGATCCATAAATAGTAGAACCCCAGTAAGAGTCACAGAAGGTATTGTTGTAGATGAAAGACACCTTGAACGATCACTGACATGTTAGGCTACCAGAGATATTTAAAGAAAAAGAATGCATTGAAGAAAGAATAGGAGACTTTGACATTGACTCTGTCCTTGATGAAGAAACACTAGTGAACATTATGCCAGAAATAACTTGGGAAGACATAGGGAATCCTACTATGACCCCTTAATTAGGAGGAATAGGACTATTCAAAGGAAAATTGGTGAACCTATGTGGAAGGCTCACTTAGATATCTATGAATGTCAATGGAACCTCAACAGAAGAAGATTTTGAGATTATCAAGTTTATTTAGGATAGTGCCCCGTTTACTATGTTACTTGGAAAACCTTGGATTGAGAGAGATCAAGCTAGAAAGAAGGAAGAAGAAAAGGTATTACAAAAACAGAGACAAGAGCTAAAAGATTTCATGACCAGAAGGATTGCACAGTTGACTGAAGAGTAAGAGAACAAATTGAAGCTATTTGACACTAGAAGCCCAGATATAAAACTACAAGAACATTAGAGAACTCACAGAAGATTGAAGTATCTATCTTAGATATAGAAGAAGTACTACCCCTAAGTCTTAGGAAAGAATCTCAGTAGCATGAAGTGACTATGTCCAAGGAAAATAAGAATCAGAAAGAGAAAAGAACCATCGAGATGAAGCTCACTATTAACAAGGCTAGAAAGCTAAGTAAGAAGAAGGCTACGATTGAATGGTTACAACAGGTTCTTGAGGGTACCTCACAGAAGGAAAACTTACAAAATCTAAAGTTCGCCTAGATATCAGAACAACGACATAGGCCTCTTCATTGTGGAAAAGAAATATAACTTTCAGAGGCTGATATAACCATTCGACTATCATTTCGAACAGATCGAAAAGAATTTATGGCTCATCACTAGACCATCGTACCATGCCATAATGGACAGAAAACGAATTAATCAGGCTCATAACCATTCCAAATCAAACTGTTGCCAATATCACCTATTTATCTCATCGTGCCATGGCCAAAGAACACTTTTGCCAATTGAGAATTTGAAGCCCACATACTAGCAAATGTATATAGTGATCATCATTCCCTCATTTTTCATTCCTAAGCAGTGTCTGAGATCATTGTGACCACGATAATTTATCTCGAGCACGTATGTCCAAATATCTTAGCATACTTGAATAATCTGTAAAGGAAGTACTCGTTGATCTCATGACCAAGAAAATCATGTCAGAAAGAAGGATGTATGCAGGTGTGAAAGCATCATCAACAGGAGGATTCAAAGCTTCCCCATTGACTGCTCGCAGAGAAGGAACTTCCAAAATTGTGATAGAGACAAGAACGAAGCACAGAGATGACATTGTGAGCGCTAAGATAATTTCGAGCATTCTACCTGCCTACCTACCCCCTCTAAGCGGCACCATCAACCAAGACAGTGTGCCCAAAAATTTTGACTATTCTTTGGTCACGATGTACTTCCCAAAAGGGATACGTGTAGTTCAATCTGACCAAGATAAGCTCACAACATTGAAGTTCATTGACTTCAACCTTGGTGACAGGAAGGATTATAGCATGCTCGATCCACACAAGTATCTGACCAAGACTAAAGGCAAAAATTTAAAGATTATCTCGTAGCCATGGACCCAAAACCTCGCGCAGTCCATATTGTTCAATGTGATGAAGATCCCGCACTTCGAATGACATCAGGAGGTGAATGTATGTGTAACGTTACTACTGTCGTCCTATCATGGAGGTTACTTATGGTTGAACCGTCGCATCACTGTGGATCTGACTTTGATCAATCGGATCACAGGGCTAGGCATGTAGGGCCCTGACCCATAAGATTTTTACCCTGGAAAGGCCTCAGATTGAGCATTAGCAAAAAAAATTAAAGAGACTCATTGCGATTTCAAGAAGGAAACATGAGGTTACAAGGTAACCTCTATCCAGAATGGTGTAGTGCACCTCGCATGTCAACTGATTGCAGGAAAGATAGCTCACAAGAACTAGCCCACCCAAGTGACTGGATTCATAGTTGACCTCGCAGGAAAGTGTGTAGAGGGACTACGGATGAATTGGGTGCAGTACCTTGTAAACCAGCTGGAGTTTGATTGCAGAGAAGCACAAGACCAAGGGCATGAGTTCCACTTTAGCTAGCTTCTCATCCTAATCACATTCATTGCATGATAAATGCCGGAAGGAATGACCTTCCTTGACATTGATCCCTTTGAACCTCTGGCCACGAAGTTTTGTACGCTATGATACTCTAATGATATGAACAAGAAGTGGTAGTCCAATTTCATCTTCCATACGTACTACAACTAGTTGAAACAAGCCATCCAGGCCGAGCCTCGGATGAACCTGAATACCCTCCACAGGTTTCAACCCTTAATGAAGTTCAGCGTGGACTACCACTTCATTTATATAATAGTACGTCCTGATGAGCACAAGTAGTAGTTGTAGTAATATTACAAGCTAACAGAGGAAGACTTAGAATAAATCACTAAGGAATGGTCGGCGAACCTCCTTATTCCATCCAAACTTGCGGAGTTGTCCAATGTAGATATCCCAAAAGCTGCACAGGATACACCCAGACCAAGAAAGATGAAGAATATTGAAGAGGTTCATGATGTAGACAACACATATGTGAGGACTGCATCCATTTCACCAGACGAAGGGGGTGATGGCAAAGAGATCGAAGTTGCAAAAATTGAACAACAGAAAGGCGAAGTACCACAGCCTAGGGATGAAGAGGACTCATCGAAGAAATGGAAAGTTTCACCTCTGAAATCTTCCTCCCAGAAGAAACCCAGAACCCTTGTAACCAAGATGCAGACTACCCTCACATTGGATGATTTTAATTTCATCATCGCATCTATGAACGATGCTTCATAGGAAGTATTAGAGAAGTAGGATGTGAAGCAGGAGAAGATGTATAATCACATCGATATTGAACTCCAAGAAGTGCAGCAGGCACTCCATTCTAGCCACACAGTCTCCACTGCACCTCTGACAGTAGCAATAGTAGAACCAGGAGCTGAGCCAACCTAATTGCGCCAGATCGCCGATAAATTTGAAGCTTTCCTTCGACGATATCAGGAAGAGATAGCGCAAGCCATCCAATCTTTGTCATAGTTACAGGGAGTACGTGTCGAGCAACACAGTGTTGTCGAACAAGAAAAACGTGCTCTTCAAGAATAGTGGGACAACAAGAAAGCAGAGCTACAATAGAGCAAGAAGAAGTTGATTGAAGAGATGTTAGAAGTAAAGGAACTGGTCAACAGAGCAGTTCGCTCTGTGACCATCATAGAAGTGAAAGCTGAAGAACGAATTCTGCAGCAAGTGGCACAACTCAAAGAAGTGATCCAATAACTTCAGCAATGCATCGCAGACCTGGAACTTCGTACTGTACCTAATACCCCTCAAGAAATCAAAGACCCAAGAGAGGCAAATGCTCATAGCGCAGTTGGAAGAATGAAATCCCTTGCCTTGGAGTGCAAGAAGTTGAGCTCTAGGAGAACTCAGACATATGAAAACCTTACAGAGAATCCAGAGTTACAAGCATTAGAGTCACAGCTCCAAGAAGCAAAGAAGCATGTAGATATGTTACTGGTACAACTAAAGGCCTTGTCACCAGTTGAGAGAATAAAGAGGTTTCCATAGCAACGTACAACTCAGCAACAGATCCACATTATCTAGACCCAATTTATGGAAGTGTCTCAATGACTTCAACCAGTGCAAGATAAGGCATGCCAATTGTTCACTAAAGTTGAAAGCCAAGGAGTAGAACTTGAACAAGTTGTGAGTGCAGTAGAACAATGCCTAGAAGGACTAGTCAATGACGCACTCATTCAGGAGTTCATTGAGCAAGAAGTAGTAGCATTGCAACAGGTCGAAGCAGCTCGAGCCAAGCTTCAGGAATTTGAGGTGGAATCTCTCAGACCAGAGTAACTCAGGACAAGTCACAGGTGAGTGTTGGGGGCCTGTTGGCCCTTGACCAAGTTTTGAAGTTACTTGGTCATATTTGACTATTTTTAGGACTTCGACAGCTTGTCGAAGATGGAGCACAAGATGAAGCAGAGATCAAGGGATCTCGGCCCACTTTTGGGTCCGTTTTTGGGTTTTTGGAATATGCAATGGGAAAGGGATGTCAGTTCATGGGTTTACCCATGCTTAGGCCCATTTTGTATCTATAAATAGACATATAGTCATCTAGTAGAGAGAGGAGGGATTGTATTGTATCTATGTGATATAGGATAACTGACAAGAAGGGATCTATGTGATCGAGAGCTTTGTACATTTTGTATAGACTTGCAGAGCTTAGTGCAAGTCCCTGTGTGAAGATATAGAAGGCTTTGTGCTGAAAGGAAATGAAGAAGGATCTAGAAGGCTGCGCAGATCTTCTATCCTATGTGAAGTAAGGGTTTCTATGGATTTGTGCTTGTAACCGATTGGTCGATGATAATATACAAGAAAATTTGGTGGATGTAGCCCCAGGGTGGGGGTCAACTGTGTAAATCTGTCTATTATGCTTTTTTCCTTGACTTGTTGTGCTTATCTTCTTTTGCTAAGTGCTTTGATATTTTTAGATGGATATATTTATGCTTTGTTCTTATTATATAGGTATACATAGTAGATCTAATATGTATGAAGATACTTAGTGCTGAACTACCGGATCTGACCTATTTACTATTGCTAAGTGTTAAGTTACCTTAGATCTAAGTGACTACTGCGATGCTCTGCGCTATCTGCGAAGTATAATCAGGACTGAATATTGATGGATAATCGATGCTAAGTTCTCTATAAGTGATATAATCACAAATCTGTGTCCCAGCTAAGGTTGCATACATTTGATTCCTGCAACCACCCCCGCCTCTACCTCGAGTGAGACTTCATCTACTTCGCAAGTGTTTTCGAAAGGGATGGTAGTTAGGAATTTGTTCGTGTGCTCTTTTATCGTTGAACCTTGGGTATGCCCCTGTGCCAACAATCTCTATGAGGAGATCTATATGGAGCAGCCCCAGAGATTTATGCAGGACTCATCTTTGGTCTGTTGATTGAAGAATTCCCTTTATGGCCTCAAGAAGGCTCTGAGGGAATGGTAATGCCAAGATGGAGTCCTACCTATTGTCACATAAATTTGTACGTTGTAAATCAAACCCAAATGTCTACATGCTCAGAATAGATAATTCACTTCTACTCTGAGTTCTATATGTTGATGATTTGTTTATCATCAGTTGCTCTACTTCAGTGATTTTTGCAATCAAGAGGATTCTACATGACAGGTTTATGATGATGGACATGAATCCACTACACTTCTTCCTTGGACTCGACATAAGTCAGGATGCATCATGCATCAAACTATCTCAAGCCAAGTATGCACAAGATATCCTTGAGATATTTCACATGACGGACTGCAATTTGCTCCAACTCCTTTCCTATCATGAGTCAAACTTTAGGATGGAGGGGACATGTAATTGGTTGACATAAAACTATACAGACAGTTATTGGGGAAATTGTTGTATCTCACACACTCCATACCAGACCTCTCCTATGCAGTTGGTGTAGTTTCTAGGTTCATGTAGGAGCCACATGAGATACATTGGAAGGATGCAAAGAGTATCCTTTGATACGTATAGGGAAGCATCACTTTTGGGATTCTTTAGGCATCAAACTCTACATTATATCCCATCAGGTTTACTTATTATGACTGGGATAGTGATAACACTGATCACAATTCCATATTTGGTTACTCACTCAGTCTTGGGCCAAGCCTATCTGTTGGTTGAGCAAGAAGAAAGTTTCCATTCCTCTATATTCAACCGAGGAAGAGTACATAGGGGTATTTAACATAACCATTCAAGCTATGTGTCTACAACATTTTCTCACTGAGTTGGGCATTCAACTTCATTGGTCGATCGTCATCTGGTGTGATAACCATAGCACTTTGAAGTTCTGCGGAGATTCAATTCAGAGGTAGTGGATGAAGAAAATCAATATCCACATGCACTACATCCAATACTTAGTACATTAGGGGATCATTGACCTACAGTTATGTCCTTCAACAAAAGAGATGACAAACATATTCACCAATACCTTCACTGAGTAGAAGTTCCACTCTCTCTAAAGTCATCTTGGAGTGAAGGACACAATTGCCTAGCAACTATAGTTCTTATTTTTACATACATTATACCTTGAGGGGGGGGGTTTCCCATGAGATTTTCCTTCTTTCCTCACTTTATTTTCAGTGTATCTTTTGTATTTGGGTACCTAACATGGCCTCGTTGCTGGGACCCATTTTTTATTTTCACCATAGTGATGTTTAGGGGGGTTGTTGGAGTTACTTCACACACACCTAGGATTTATTTTTCCTAATTTTTTTCCTTGTATATTAGTCATAGTTAGTCATTATCCAGTCTCYTATATTTTATGKGAGAATATTCCACCTAGAGAATATTCTCTTTAGTTGACACTTYAGTTTGACTAGTTGAGTTGAGTGTAGATGYTGCATTGGTTTTGTCACCATGAAACATTG
The DNA here is from genome assembly GCA_032191745.1 of Picea mariana. Classification (NCBI taxonomy): domain Eukaryota; kingdom Viridiplantae; phylum Streptophyta; class Pinopsida; order Pinales; family Pinaceae; genus Picea; species Picea mariana. The sequence continues at coordinate 37,824 of JASDQU010504060.1, forward strand.
GGATCATCACTAGGTAATGCGCACTTGCCTTGGTTTCAGCACCAGACTGACGCATTACCCTTGATTCYTTAATCTACTCCTCACTACACTTTGTTTTAGTTAGTTAACTGAAGACTAGTTGACTAGTTAACTCAGCTAAGTGGTAGTTCACTCTCGTAATTGCTTGAGAGACTAGACTAGGTGGAAGTTCACTCCCATAACTATTGGTGTGTGTCCAAATCACTCTACACCACCACTATGGCACATTGGTTCTCCTCTAGTGCACATTGGTTGAGTTATACAGAGTATATCATGTGCAAATTATTCATTATTCATAACTGTTAATGAGATTTATTCCATTCTTTCTCTCCTTCTTCTTCTTTCTCAATTTCTCTCTGCAAATGTGTGTAGTATTTTCTAGCTAGATCTATTATGTGCAAGTTCAACAAATTTACAGAAAAACATTTCCCTAAAAGACTTGAGAAAATCATTTTTTCTGTCTCAAAGGGAATATTATTAGGACATGTGATATCCAAAGATGGAATATAGGCACATATGGAAAGGGAAAAATCCATTCTACAAAGTCCCCTACCACATAGAAAAAACTCAATGCAATCATCCTTTGGTAGAATCAATTTTGTAAGAAGATTTGTTCCATATTTTGTTGAAATTGTGAAGCCACTTCAAAGAATGATCAAAAAGGACATTTAGCTTAAATGAACAATAGTGGAGGAAGAAGCAATTGAAAATATCAAAGTTATTGTAGCTTTTGCACCATGTCTACAGAGTCCATAGTTTACCAAATATTTATTTTTATATACATTTGTGTATGATCACTCCCTGGAAGTAGTGCTCACATAGAAATATGAGCAAGGAGACGAGTATCGTGTCGTGTTCATGAGAATTGTATTACAAGGTGTTCAACTGAACTATCTCCTACTGGATAAGCAATATTTTTTTGTCTAGTAAGCCATGAAACAATTCAGACCTTATATTCTAAGAACTCATATGAAAGTCATCGTCCCTAACCCACAGGTCATCTCATTTTTCTTTCAAATAGAACTGGGAGAACGATAAGGAAATTGGATGACATCATTACAAGAATAGGACCTTGAATTTAAACCAGCCAATATTGTGAAAGGTCAAGGAAATATAGACCAGTGCCAAAGTAAAACTTGTGGCAAGATGTATGAATGTATTGCAAGGTCCCTTTACAAATTTTGTTATTATGGGTTATTGCTTGAATTAGAGGTTTTAATTTGTGAAGCAGTTTGACATTGCAATTCCACCTTGTGAATTTCAAATTGTAAGTGTGAAATAGAAAAGTAAATCTAATATAATATTTGGCCCTTTAACAGTTATCCATTAAAGGGTACAAGTGATATTGAAGAATAATGAGATAATATAGAAAAAAATAAAGGAACTCAAATTACATATATGGATGACATATGGCACTTCATCTTCATAGTGCCTTTAGATAGTATGATTTTTCTCCATCATCTCAAAATACCAAATTACATTACAATATGGGATTACAAATATCCAATTTAATGGATTCTCTTTAATTCCACTACTCAAAACAATAAAATGAGTTCACCATTGAAATCCTTTCAAAATTCTGAGAAATGTGACTATAAAGTATACAAATTTTTGAATAGGTGCTGAAAAATCCCTTTTTACATGTATAACGAGACTATGGGTCTCATACATGACAAAATGAGATAGGAATTTTACAAAAGACCTCTGATCACATAACAAACTTCAAATTCATGATCCTTATGGAAAAATGTATCCAACTATTATAAACTTGCCTAGGTGTTGACAATATACCTTATGACATTATTTTCCATGCAACACATAAACTTATGCAAAATCGACATGCATCTCAAGACACATAAATGCACATTGCATTGAAATAAATGCACCTCGACATGTGTTAGCACATTGGAATGTGTGTACAATCCTCGATCCGTATTCCCATTAAATAGGTCATGAGTGCCTAACCGTCCTCTAAATTTTATGTAAATAAATTAATTCAATTTGGTTGGTTTCATAACCAAACCCGCACCATAGGAAAATTGGTAACTTCTTTGGTACTATATGTG